>JBBMKA010089295.1:0-13358 GCA_037833695.1 Sechiopsis laciniata
GTGTGCAGCAAAATGAGGAGCGGCAGAATTGTTCGCTTGGCGCAGCAGCAAGTTACTGGCGAATGAGAGGGCAACAATGAAGTCAATCGCTCGAGCGAATGAGACGATCGATGTTGCGAAGGTGAGAAGATTGGTAGCACAGCAGTGAATAAGGCGACTGACGACTGGAAGGAGTCGTGGCAGCGAGGCGTCGATCGATCGGAAATGATCGATTGAGAGATTGGTGACGACTGGCGATGTCGCTGCAACGACGATCTGAGCTAGAGCGACAACTGGCGATGTCGCTGCAACAAGAGAGCGATGTCTGGGAGTTTCGTTGCAGCGAAGGTCGGAGCGACCGAGCGAAAAAGAAAAAAAAAAATTTTAAACCCGCTCTGATACCATGAAGAAGCTCTGTTTTTCTTTCTTATTTTATTTCTTCTCGAAGGTTCATTAAATATACATCAGAAGGCAAAAAAAGACTCCTTGAAAAGCTCAACAACCTAACCACCTAAAGACTCATTCAAATAAACAACCTAACCACCTAAAGAAAAATTCAAATGATTTATTTATTATTACAAAAATGTCCTAACTTTCAATAGTTTCCATATCGATTGGAGTAATATCTTGTATCTGTTATATTATTGATTTAGAAAGGATATTATCCTAATGTATTATCTTTTCCTTTTTTTGTATAGGGAGGTTTTCTCTATTTAAGAAATATCTATTCTCAATGAATAAAATTGAAAAATACTTCTCATATTTTACACAAAGTCCTAAACACTTGTCTTGTAATCTCTTCTTTAGTGGTCAAATAAAAAGTATTGGTGTTTCCCACAAAAGAGTTGTGTTCAATATTGGGATCTTCCCTCTTCAGTCCTATATGTCTGTTGAATGATGTTAAACCACCAATCAACCCGAAAGTTTAAGCCAGTGGATTTAGGTAAATTTTATTATATCAACCAACACTCTTTTCACTTGTGGGCTTAAAAATTTGAGAAATGTCCTACTAGTGAAATTCAATTTTAAATAGGGTGCAAGCAAACAACTTGGCAGGGACTCGAACTCTATAACTCCATGTTAAATTATGTCAAACTACCCATCAACCCAAAAGGTTAAACTAGTGGGTCGGGGTAAATTTAATTATATCAACCAACAATTTTAGTTAAATCACTCTGTTCTAAACTTTTGGGTAAAATAGTGAGTTAAATTAAGAAGGTTGCTTCAGCTTTATGGAAAATGCCTTCTTTGCTTGTACTGTTGGTCATGAAGGAATGGATGCTAGTGATAGAGTTTGATTGAAACCAAGCATCTGCTTTATAAAGAATATTAGGAGTCAGTTAGATCACCTCTTGTTTCTTTGTCCGTGCAGTCTGACACGTTGGGATCTTTTCTCGTCAATTTCCAATTGCTCTCTGGTCCTAAACAGAGCTTTTTTTAGGAAGCAAATTACATAAAAGATAGATAAGAGGAGAGAATGAGGAAGTAGGCAATCAATAATTTATTGGGTAAAAACACTAGGGTAATCCGGAAGTACAAGCACCAAAGAAAAAGAGTTGTATGTCGGTGTAGTCTAGCTTGTCGATGTCGCCGGAGAATTTGAGGTGAGAAGGAAAACCCACTGTATGTCCTAGATAGTTTTACCCATATACATTGCATATTGAGTTGGTGCCAAAATCGCCAACACATAGTTGTCAAGGTATAGTCGTCCAATTGTATACTATGGTGTAGATATGAACGATCAGAAGATGCTGTGACCTGTATCTTCGCAGAGTAAAACAGAGCCTAACCCAAATACTAAATGAGATTTGCTGAGAAATGAAAGGAAAATATGTTGTGGATGAATGTAGTGAAATCTGAACTTATATTTGGCCTCAAAGTAACAGTAGGCTTAATGATAAGTAAAGAGAATGCAAGCGTTTGACTTGCTGCTTAGTGTTCACTATCAATTATTTCTGTACTAAAATCTCCTTTGGTCATTACTCTAACGCGAGTCTTTCTTTTTTTCTCTTTCTTCAGCGAACTTGCCTTGAAACCACAATTTATTTTTGTTCAATTTTCACCCTATCAATGAAAAACTATTTTCTTGAACAAAAAGACTCTTGTTCAAACATTGTATACCACGGACTTGATGAATATATTTATGGAGATTACTCAACAGAAATCCTCATGTTACCTATTGAAGAAAAAAAATTTGAGTCCAGATATTGAAACTAGTTTGCAGATTAAAATTTGATTGCCAGATGATCACTTGGTTTGTGATAGTACTCTCTTATTGTTTTACGTTGCAGATGTTTCCCATCATAGGAAAAAGATACAAGTGCGAAGATTGTTTTGAGAAAGTAGGCTTTGACCTATGTGGTGAATGCTATAATACACGTTCGAAGCGCCCCGGTCGGTTCAACCAGCAACACAGACCAGAGCACAAGTTTAAGCTTGTCCGTCCTAGAATGTTTTCAAATATGAGGTTGGGAATACTGACAGAAATGTTAGAGCAAGGTTCTACAACCTTTATTATTGCTAATGACGTTGATATGGAAAGCTCAGATGACGACACGGGATTGGGTGGTACTCTCGGATTATCTAGCGATGCTCATGAGAGCAACGATTCCAATGCTGATGTTAGAACTCAGACAAACTCCAACGACAATAGAACTGATCAAAATCACACTCAACCTAGCTAACTGTCGAAATTTCTGGACTCGAAATTCGGCGTTGTTTTATATGGAATTTCCATACTGGTTTTGGGAATGATCATTTACCCAGGTGTCTGGATGATCCAAGAACTGAAATTTCTATGCTTGTTCCCAGGCCAAATAAAGAAGAGGCATTAAAATCTTCACATCTTTGTACAGAAAAGGATCCAAATATGTTCAGACAGTGGAGAGAAGTGGCAGATGAGGCTGGTTTTTCTTGATAAATAGCAACAGCCAACTTGTGGTTGTGTTGTAGTATATAGTGGCAAATAACATTTTCTGATCCATTGGAAAATGAGTTTTATTATAGTTTCTAGTGTTCTTGCATAAAGAGTTATCTTAATTCACGTTTGGCCTATCAGTTATAATAATTATTGGATTGACCCAAATTGAAGTTGTTGTTTCACATAACTTCCTCGGTCGTTTCACATAATTAATGCGTAAGTATTTTCTTTGTTTTGCTATATTTTCACTCTAAGAAGAGTTTATCACAATTTATGTTATAATAATTTATACCCCAAGCATTGTTTATCATAATTCTTGTGATGATAATCGGCAGCTCAAACACAGTTTATAATAACTCATCGTTTATAATAATTTAATTGGTATTATAAACATGGCATGTCAAATAGTTCTAATTGGTCTATGAGTTAATTAGGTCGTTAATTGACTAATGAATAAAATACTCCAGACATGCTAAAGTGAAGGAAGTCCTAAATCCTAAATTTGAAAGCTCACCAATAATAGGAGATTTACTATCATCCTTTTCAACGAAAATTGGTACGGTAAAACTATATTATTTAGTTGAAAATTGATATGCTTAATTTTGAGTAAAACTTGATTTTTAATTTAGAAATGAATGAATTTGAGATTGTTACTTGCCTTCTGTTAAAATTCTCGTTAAAATTAACATAAATAGAACCTGAGCAAGTGTTTCAATCAATTCAATGAAGTTAAGGAGAACGTCAAAGTAAATATAGTATGAGAGTTTAATACTGATTTTCAGAATCGAATTGTGATCGTGGAGTTGAATTAGATTACAACCAATGAAGATAACCAATGCTCCACCATTCCATTTAGTAGGCGACATTAAATTATTATTATTATTATTATTTTTAGTGCGGTGACATTAAATTGTTAAACTTAGAAATTTAGGGGTAAGAATTTATTTATTTATTCTTCAAATTATGAATTAATTGACTTATAATCAAATAGTTTGAATTTATTCAATTCAATAACAGTTTAGTGTAAGTATTCATTTTTAAGAATAATAGTTAGTTGTCTTATTAAATTATTTTTATTATTTGGAAGCAATTTAAATTAATCTTTTTCCCAGTAATTCAGTAGTTAATATATTATAATTATTCATACATTTGTTGGAACCAATTTCATAAAAATGAAAATACTATTTACTCACTTGAAAATGTAATAACCGTTTTCATGCAATATCAAATACAATAATGTTTAGTTCTCAAATATCTTATTTTAAAACAGGTATAATATATATTAAAGAAATTTGGTGGTAGATAGCAAACTCTAGTTTCTCTATTTTAATTATAACAATTTTTTAAAAATATTTTATAATTAATAAAATATGAAACATTTAATTTGATTTAAATTTATAAACATCAAATCTCATTTGTTTGAAACACTATTTTTATTTTTATATTTTATTTTTTTTAGTATTTGGAAGAGTGGAGACCACAAAACCTACAAAGAGTGTATTATTCTCAAATGAATGAGAGCCGAACATCGATTTTTGGGATAGAATCTGTGATCATGACGTTGAACTCGATTATCGTCAAATTTATCATTTTGCAGCTATCAATTTAACTTGGATTGAATCAATATTTATTATATTTGAATTATTTCTAAATTTTGGTATTTGTAGAATTTTTTTTTTTTGCTACTTGTGAAAAATCCCGCTATGTTAATATCAAAGTAATTATATATAAAATATATTATATTTTGTTAAATGAAGCCTTATTTTAAAATCTGTTAGCGAGTCCGACGACAACCCTTGGTGTCTCAGTCTCTGAAGTAGCAAAATAGAAGGTATTGAATCTCTATTTTAGTTTTATACAATTATTTATTCAACACTTTTCTCTATGATTTCCTCTGCATTTTGGGTGTTTATGCTTTCATTTCTTATTGCCCCTCATGTACAATGAAATGGAATACTTTTGTTTTTAAGGGAGGGATATCAAATCTATGGCCATTTTCTTTTGCTTTTTTGGTTGGTTTACATTTTGATCTACTCAAGATTTTTGGGTTTCTGTTTAGAGAAATACTTCCCTCCTCCTTATGACTAAAGAGGAGAACCATCCTTAGCATATATGTGGCACCATTTGGTGCCACAAATTTGTTTTCTTTTTTCTTTTTAATATTGTTTAAACAAAAAATTTGTCGGACCAAATGATACCATATTTACATAAGGATGACTCCCTCGTTTGACATAAGGAGGAAATTATTTCTCTTCAGTTTATATGAAGCTGAGCAAAGATGACACTGTTTTTCTCCTTTTTTTTTGGGATAAGAAACAATTTCATTATAAATAGGAAATTACAAGGACACATGGCTAATTAAAAAAGGGATGTCCGATTATTCACAACGATATTATAACTATAATCAATGAAAAGAGGAGATCGTTTACACCAAGAGACAACAACCAGAGTAATATCATCTATAAATCTAGAAAAAGGAGAGCTCTTATCATTGGAAGTGCAGCTCCTTCCGAACGTTCCAACAAAGGCTCCGATGAAAATTTTACCTTAGAAGTTTTTTCCTCTTTTTGAAAGGGTGTCCCCGGAGAGTGTAGTGCAGCCTTGAGGTTTAATACTGACTAAATTGAACTGGTTTAAAGCTTAGTGGGAGTTTCTCCATTACCTTGTTTTCTTTTTTTTTTTTTGGATAGGAAACGAAACATTTCATTGATGTATGTGAAATACAAAAAGTACGTCGCATTTTAAGAAACAATGCCAATTAGCAAATAAGTAGCTAAGACTATAGTTACAAAAAGGTTGAAAGTAATAGAGTCAAATTTAAAATAGTGGAGATCCTCCTTATCTTTGAAGATTCTGTCATTACGACTCATCCAAATCTTCCAAAAAGTTGCTGATATAAAGTTGTACCAAAGGACAACCACATGATCTTTGAAAGGATGCCCACAGCATAGGTAAAACAAAAGATCCATAGAGCTATGAGGGAAAGGGGTGTTCCAACTGAAAGAAGCCATATTCCAGTCCCAAACGCTCGTAGCAAAGGGGCAGCCTTGGAATAGGTGATTTTTGTCTTCACTGTTACATCTACAGACTACAATTAACGCACCAATGAGAGGAGCCCAAGGGCATTTATGTTGCATGATGTCGTTGGTGTTAATATGATCGTGGCTAATCTCCCAAATGAAAAACCTCACCTTCTTAGGGAAAATAGCCTTCCACAGAGAACGGTAAAGGGCTTTCTATCCACACCAACAGGGGAGGCAAGGTGATTAACAAGAGATTTGGTTGAGAACAAGCCATTACTCTCCAATTTCTATATCCAACTATCATTAACTGTCGAGGGGAGGGAGAGAGGGAGCAATGATGATAGTGAAGACCACTCCACAATCTCAATCTCAGTAAGATTTCTACGAAATGAAAAATTAGGATTTAGCCAAAGGGATCCAATGATAAAAAATAGATCCTTTCTTTAAATTAGACAAGTTATAGAGGTGACTATAAGATCCAATTACCTTGTTTTTCAAACAACCTTAAAATTTAATACTGACTGGAACGGTTTTGTAAGAACCCGACTCTAAAATAGTCCTAAAAACAGTTCTTACTCAACATGCATAAATTTAAAACCATTCAAATCAATGGTAAAACTAGAAGGAACTTAAACATCGCCAAAAGAGTAAACAGTCCAAACATAAAAATTACCCAAAAACAGTTAAAGCCTCTAGCCAGAGTTTTATTTAAAACAAACAGAACATAATATTCCTAGTAGGAACTCCGTTCCCAACTACATGCTGAATAAAAGACTCAATAGAAATAACAGAGTAAATGCCGGCGGACTCCCATGATCCATCAGCTCCTTCTCTAGCCGTCCCAAGTTACCTGGTGGAAAACCACAGAAATAAGGGTGAGTACAAAGGCACTTAGTAAGAATCCCCAACTGGGGTACAGTATGTAAACAACATATCATCTAGCATCCTAGCATACATGCAATACAGCTTACCAACCAGTTGCAGAAACTTGAGTAATCAAGATAACTCCCAAACCTCAAGAGTCTCTAACTCTCGGCTAGGCGATCAGCTCTCTAACTAATCTTGGACACTTGGGTGAGTTCCCAAGTGTCTGGCTCTAAACAGGAACAGGATGGTGTACTGACGACATTAGCCCGAGGGATCCGTCCTCTCGAAATCTAATGCGTGTGCGCGCACACCGCATGCTATTGCAAATCGGTAAATGTAGGCCTGCACAAACTACGCCGATCTAGGTACGCATGCCTAACTAGACTCGGAATGGTGTCCACTGATCCACAGCCGGTGGGAGGCCCTTGACACCCAATTGTGGCAGCCTGTTTACACCAACGCTTGAAGCTAAGGATCGTCCCGAGGTAGGCTTACACCACGGAAAGGATCCCGCTCTAGCAGGCTACAGACTAGACTTATGTCGGAGTGATAGCTACTCCATAACCGACTATCGGGGGCGAAAATCTATCCTTTCTGGTCCCGACCCGGTGGGGACAACATACATTGTGCCCACTCTCAGCCTCTAGATGATGACAACCTAACCAAAGCTATGCTAAGAGTTTGACTCATTCAGTTCATAACAGATCACAACATGCTTAACAGTAAAGACGAGAAACCCTAGCATGGTACTAACAGACATGTCACAAGAAGTCAACACATGCTCTCAAACAGTCAGGATATCACATCAACCTATCAACCTAGACATGCTAGTCAAACAGTAAAACAAGTTGCATACAACACTATCAATGTATATTCACGCAGGGTCCACACAACCACGACAAGAAATCCTTACCTGAAATATAACAGAACAAATATACGATGCTCCTTAAGCTACAGATAACCAACCACGTAATCAACCTAGACAAACAGTAATAGGTAAATAAAACTACATAGATAACTATTTATCTAGGCTAACAGAACCAATAGAGCTCGGAAACAGGGGTTACCCAACCGAACGGCGGCTCGGCTGCGGCAAGGACACGGACAGGCTGCAGGCGTGCTGCAGTTGCGGGCGTGGGCGAGCAGGCGATGCAGTTGGGCGTCTGCGCAAGGCGTGTGCGGCACGGCTGGGCGGCACAGGCTGCGTGCGGGCGTGGGCGACAGCGACAAGCGGCTGGGCGGATCGGCACGGTGCGGCAGCGAGGCTGTGCAGGGCGAGGCAGGGCTGCTCTGCGACTGCGAAGCAATTGAGCTGTGCGTGCTGCTGCGATGCGATCGGGCTATGCGTGTGGCTGGCTCAGTGGTGATGTTCTCGGCGGCTGCTCGGGGAGGTGATCGACTACGATGGAAATTGGTGAAGGGGATGAGGGAGGTAGATCGATTGAGGGAGAAGGAGGAGAATGGATTTGCTGGCTTTTGATCGATCTAACTCAAAATCCCCTTTTCCTTTTCTTTAATTTTCCTTTTTAATTAACCAAAACAAGCCCTCTTCCTTTAAAATGCAAAACTAACCCCCAAGCACCTGAAAATGCAAAAACAGCCCTGATTCTCAGCAAAAAGCAGAAACAACCCTAAAGCTCCATAAATTACCAAACCGGCCCTAGAGGCAAAATTACCAAAATGCCTCTCAAGGCTAAAACATCCCTAACGGCCCAACGAAATAACAGAATTAACTGGGAAACATACCTGGGGAACCGAGACGAAAACCTGGGCCGTTACAATACTCCCTCCTTTTATGACTTTCATCCTTGAAAGTCGCTAAGACTGAAACAACTCTGGGTAATGAGTCCTTATCTCATCCTCAAGCTCCCAAGTTGGTTCCTCAACCTTTTGGCACCTCTACTGAACTTTCACTAAACTGATCTCTCGGTTACGCAAGATCTTGCACTCCTGGGCTACAATTCGCACAGGCTCCTCCTTGAAGCTCAAGTTTTTATTCAGCTCTAACGGCTCAAAGTCAACAATATGAGAAGGGTCTGCCACATACCGATACAACATCGAAACATGAAACACATTGTGCACTGCCGACAAAGACGGGGGCAAAGCCAAACGGTGAGCAATTGAACCAACCCGCTTAAGAATCTCGAAGGGGCCCACAAACCTGAGACTCAACTTCCCACGCTTACCAAACCTTAAAACACCACGCATCGACGCTACTTTCAGAAACACGTGCTGGCCAACCTCAAACTCCAAATCTCTACTTCGAACATCAGCATAACTTTTCTGTCTACTCTGCGCTGTTAACATACAAGACATGATCTTCTGAACTGCGTCATTAGCCATCTGTAGTAGCTCAAGACCCAAAACCTGTCTGTTACCAACCTTTTCTCAAAACACTAGAGACCTGCAACGCTTGCCATACAAGGCCTCAAACGGAGCCATCTGAATAGTCACCTGATAATTGTTGTTGTAAGCAAAATCCATCAAATACAGGTACTGATCCCAACTGCCCGAAAAGTCCAACACACAGGCTCGCAACATATCCTCTAAAATCTGATTCACTCTCTCTGTCTGGCCATTTTTCTGAGGGTGAAACGCGGTACTAAAACTGCACTCGGTGCCCAAACCTTTCTAGAGTGCTCTCAAGAAACGAGAAGAAAAACGAGAATCCCGATCAGACACTATCTTAGCTGGCACCCCATGGTACCTAACGATTTGCTCCAAAAATAACTGTGCCCACTGCTCCACGGTATAGGTGAACCTACCGAGAATGAAGTGCACACTCTTGGTCAACCAGTCAACAACAACCCACATCTGAGTAAACCCTCTCGGTGTCCTCGGCAACCCAAAAATGTAATCCATGGAGATCCTCTCCCACTTCTACTGAGGCACACTCAGTGGCTGTAACAAGCCTGCTAGTTTCTGTCTGAGAGCCTTCACTTATTGACACGAGACACCTGCTAACAAACTCTGCAATCTCTCTCTTCATGTTGCACCACCAAAAGGTTTGTTTAAGATCTTGATACATCTTGGTACCTCCTGGGTGCCAAGTAAACGGGGATCTGTGAGCCTCGGTAAGCAACTCGGCTCGCAGTCCGGCGTCGGCTGGCATGCAAAGGCGACCTCTAAATCTCAAACCTCCATCTGGTGCCACAACAAAGTCAAAATCTTCGTCTATCTGAACCCTGGCAATCAATCTGCTCAACTCGGAATCACTCAGCTGGCCATCTATAATCCTCTGCCTGATCGAAGGTTGAACAGTCAACTGGGCTACCCTGCCGGTAACCTCTCCCAACGACACTGCTACACTGGCTCGCTCAAACTCTTTCCGCAATGGAAGTTGGGAACTCAACAAAGCTGCAGAATGCGGCGTCTTTCTACTCAAGGCATCAGCCACAACATTGGCTTTACCCGGGTGGTACAAAATCTCACAGTCATAATCCTTAACTAACTCAAGCCACCTCCTCTGTCTCATATTTAACTCTTTCTGAGTGAAGAAGTACTTAAGACTGATGATCCGTGAACATCTGAATCTTTTCACCTTACAGGTAATACCTCCAAATCTTAGTGCAGAGACAACTGCTGCCAACTCCATATCATGAGTCGGGTAATTCTGCTCATAGGGCTTTAGCTGACGAGAAGCATACACAACCACCTTACCATGCTACATCAAAATGCAACCTAACCCAAACATAGAAGCATCACTGTACACAACAAAACCACCTGTTCCCTCTGGAACTGAGAACATAGGAGCGGACGTCAAACTGTGCTTCAACAAAGCAAAACTCTCTTCGCAACTGGCATCCTAAACAAACTCAACACCTTTCCTCGTCAACCGAGTGAGGGGTGCTGCTTTAGCAGAAAAATCCTTGACGAAACGTCGGTAATAGCCTGCCAAACCCAGAAAGCTGTGAATCTCTGCGACAGTAGTCGGCCTAGCCCATGAACTCACGGCATCAATCTTAGCGGGTCCACTGCAATACCATCTCTCGAAACCACGTAACCTAGAAAGACCACTTGCTCTAACCAGAAGTCATACTTGGAGAACTTGACATACAACTTATTCTCTCTTAAAGCTGCTAAAACTTGCCTCAGATGCAAGGCATGGTCCTCCTTAGTCTTAGAATAAATCAAAATGTCATCTATGAACACAATAACGAAGCTGTCCAAGAATGCCTTGAACACCCTATCCATCATGTCCATAAATGCTGATGGAGCATTGGTCAGCCCGAAAGACATGACTACAAACTCGTAATGACCATACCTCGACCTGAACGCTGACTTGGGGATGTCTGCATTCTTGATCCTCAATTGATGATAACACGACCTTAAATCTATCTTGGAGAACACAGAAGCTCCCTGAAGCTGATCAAACAAATCGTCAATGCAAGGCAACAGGTACTTGTTCTTCACTGTAACTTTGTTTAGCTCGGCGCATCGAACCATCCTTCTTCTTTACAAACAAAATTGGTGCTCCCCATGGGGACACACTCGGGCGGATGAATCCTCTGTCTAACATCTCCTACAATTGCACTTTCAACTCTTTTAGTTCTGCTGGCGCCATACGGTACGTAGCCTTCGAGATAGGGAGAGTCCCCAGCTCGAGCTCAATTGTGAAGTCCACTCCTCTCGGTAGAGGCAAACCAGGTAACTCCTCAGGAAAAACATTTAAAAACTCTTGAACTATTGGTACTTGATCAACAGTCAACGAAGAGCGACCTTTCCCAAACATCTTTACCAAATAACCCCAAGCTCCTCGAGCTCACAAACGATGAGCTTTCAATGTAAAAATCAACGGCGGACACACTCCACTCTGGATACCGCTAAACTTGAAACTCTACTTCTTGGGTGACCTGAACACGACTTCTTTCTGGCGGTAATCGATCAACGCATGGTTCTCCGCTAACCACTCCATACCAAGGATAACATCAAACCGCTCATAGCCAGAACTATGAGGGTAGCTGCTAACAGCTCTCCGGATATCAGGATTCGACCGTCTGTAAATTTCTCTCTAGCAAGCATACTAGCTCTCGAAGGAGTTGCAACACACAACTCGAACCCTAGAGGTTCCAGTTTCAAACAAGCTTGACTAACAAACGATGCAGAGATAAACGAATGGGTCGAGCCCGAATCAAATAATACAAATGCATAATGACCTAAAATAAGCAAGGTACCTGTGACAGCTGCATCGGTTCTCTCGGCCTCTTGTCGGGTCGTGGAAAACACACGACCCTACTGCTGAGTCGGTCTGTTATCTGTTTCAACCTGTGGGCACGCTCTAGCAATGTGCCCCTCCTTACCACACTTGTAACACGCTCTAGGGGATGCTCCACACAAATCGTAATGAGTCTTGCCACAAGTTCGACACTGGGGTGGCTGTCTAACTGCACCTTGCTAGCGGCCTTACTGTCGTCTCTAATCTCTGCCTTGGTACTGGTCTTGACGGTGCTGCTGCTGACCTCCAGCCCAGGAAGTCTTAGAAGGCTCAAACTTTCTTTTCTGACCAGAATTAGAGGCCGTGCCCTGAACTGCTACGACTGGAGCTTTTACGGTCTGATACTTCATATTGTAAGTCTTGGCCAAGGCCACGACCCTAGCATAGGTCTGTGGTGCATGTGCTCGAACATCTTGAGCAACCTCTACCCTAAGCCCTACAATAAACTTCCTAATCTTCAGCTCCTTAGTGGCTATCAATTCTGGGGCAAAATAACTATGCTCTGAAAATCTCTTCTCATAACTGGCAATAGTATCATCCCCCTATTTTAGATTAGCAAAGGCATCTACCATCTCCTGCTGGGCTTCCTCACTGATGCATTGAGTCCGCAACTCGGTCTTGAAGAACTCTCAGGTGGCTGGTGGGGACCCTACTGGTCTAGCCCCATCAGTGGACTGCCACCACTAGATGGCTGTCTCTGTCAACACATGTGCTGCACACCTCGGCCTCTGCACATCCAGACAATCCATGACGTGAAAGATGTACTCCGGATGAGCCAACCATTTCGCTGCTACTAGTGGGTTATCAGAAGCATCAAACTCTTTGGGCTTCCACTTTACAAAGTCCTTAAGCCACTTGCCACCCTCGGTGGCACCCTCAGGAATGTCTAGCTCAACTACGGGCTCCTGCTGAACTGACAGAGTTGGCGGCACTCTCTGCCCCACTGGGGGAACTACCGCACCACCAAGTGGTGCCTGCTAGAACATCTGAGCAAACTGGGCCATCTGTGCTTGGGTCTCTACCTGTCGTGCTGCCAAAAGTGCCTAAGTCTCGGCTCTCTGCTAGACAAACATGCCCATAACCATTTCACGCATGGCCACGGCAAACTCTGCTCCAGGAGCAACACCCTGAGGTGGAACAGTCTTTGCTCCTCCCCTCTACAAGGCAACAGCCGGGGCCAAAGGTGGCCTGACGGTCGGAACAGCTCTAGACGTGGTCTCCTCAATATCGGGCTTGGTGCCACCACATCTATTGGCAGTGTAACGGCCCAGTTTTCATTCCGGTTTCCCAGGTACGTTCAGTTACAGTTTCTGTTGTTCGGTTGGGCCGTTAGGGCTCTTTGGACCCCTAGGGG
>JBBMKA010089305.1:0-13358 GCA_037833695.1 Sechiopsis laciniata
CCACATATGAATATCTTTTGGAATTGTGCTATGGAGAGAATTATTTTACTTTTTTGTAATATACATGCCAAATCCCCCAAATTTAATTCACAAATAACTCATTAAATTTTAGGAAAGTTGTCTTGGGTAGACTTTTAAGGAAGGACTATCTATTGTATGTATATCCAAAATACTTATCCACCCTTACCCAAGTTGTCTTAGAATTGTGCAATATAACATTTCTCTCTCTATCAATCAAAGTCAATTCTTATAAAATAAAAAATAATAATAATAAGAGGTGGCTCACAATGGTGGTAAGTATATCCAAAATACTTACCCACCCTTACCCTAGTTTTGTTCTTTCTTGTTTGGATATCATGATGTCTTCTAAAATTGAGGTGGATTATTTCGACGTGAAATGAAACTTCGATCTATGGAAAATAAACATGATCTCCGAACTCCGATTACAAAAAATGGACTACGCGCTTTTGGAAAAGAAAACATTCCCATAAGCTTGCCGAGGAGTAACTTTTGGAAATGAACAAAGTGGTGCATAGCTTGATCATCCTCAACCTTTCAGACTTGATCATTCGACAAGTTATAGAAGAGAAGACGACATCTTTATTATGGAGCAAGTTACAGACAACCTACTAAAATGCATCGGTATGAAGTAAGATCTATCTTTAGATTTTTTAACTATAAAATGGAACCTAGTTAAAGCGTGAAAGAAAATCTAGATGAATTTTATGAAACAATTTTTTAAATGAAAAATATATAAGAGGTCTTTTCTTATAAAAATCATGTCATAGTGTTAGTTACGTTTTCTTGATACATACAACAATGTTAAATAGTCCATGAAATTTGGTTGCGATAGTTTAACTTGTAAGATTGTGCTTGCAGCCATAAAAGTAAGGGACCAAGAGTTAAAAGAAAAAAAAAAAAAAAAAAAAAAAAAACTAGTTCGGAGTCTTTGTATGTTAGAGGGAGATTTAAGAATAGGGATTATAACAATAACAATAAATATAAAGGTAAGAATCATGGCAAGTCTATGCAATGAATCAGGTTGTTAAATTCCCCTTTTATAATTGTTTTCTTGTTTTTTTATGTATTTATTTCTTATTTAATCATTTATGAGTTTGGTTTTAGGGATGAAATGCTAATTAAGTTAAAATGGGCTTATGGGCTTAAGGGTTGTAATTTTAGTATTAATCAATCAATTAATTAATTGGGTCCAAGCACGGATCCCAACAAAACCTAGCAGCTCAATCTTCCCCCGCCTTAGCACACCTTTCGCCAGACCTCACCCCATTGCCGCCAACGACCTTCGAAACCGCGTGCGCAAGGTTTCTCCACCCATCCCGCAGTGCAGCGCGAGTGAAGATGAGCACCAAGCTCACTGAACCTCGCACTCAGCCCTCGCCACTGCAACCAATCGCCATCGCTGCCAAACCCCTTTACTCCGACTGCAATTTTTTCACTTTCATTCTCTGGAAAATCATTTTGAAAATGTCATATTTCTTGACATTTAAAACGTTTAAGAGGGTCTTTGTCATTATGGTACCTCTTACCGTAAATGTATTTTGGTGGCCATTTATTGAAGTCTCTCCCTTTAGTAAAAAGTACTTCTGCATTGCTAGAAGGCTTGGCCCCTATTTCCAATTCCTGTTCTTTGCACTTCAAAGCATTTATCACTTAATCGACTGTGACACTATCTCTCCCATACTTTAAGGTTGACTTTACTTCTTTGTAGGCATGATGTATGGAGTTAATCAGAATTGCTTCTCACTTTCAGCCCCTAGTTTTTCATCTAATTGATTAAAGTCTGCTGCCAATTTCTTAAACTCATCAAGGTTGTCATCTAGAGACTTTGCACTGTTCATCTTAAAGGAGAAAATTTTCTCCCTTAGATAAATCATGTTAGGCAATTCCTTCTTGTCATAAAGAGTGTGAAGCTTATTTCATGTGTCATACATGGATTTTTCATCCATCACTTGTCTAAAAATAGTATCTACTAGGTTCAACATGATGGTAGTTGTGGTTGTTTCTTCCATGTCTTGTCTTTCTTCTTTAGTAATTGTTGCAGGAAGTGTGTCAAAATCTTTGAAAGTTTTATGAGCTTTATGAAAAATCAAAATAATTTTGATTTTCTTTGCCTATAGGGTGAAAACCCTTTTTCCACTAAATTTCTCAATTTCATAATTAGTAGTTATTGCTATTTTGAGTTTAAAAACTCAATTATGACAAACTTTAATAAAAACGGCTTATTTTGAAATTTCCTACTGCTTCTTTGAATCAAAAATTAAAAATTCTCAATTTCTTTATTCTGCTTCTTGAATTTCTTCTTCACAAAATCTAAATTTCCAGTCTGACTCTAATACCAATTCGTAAACTTTAAAATAGAAAAGAAAAGTAAAGAGAAGAATTGACACACTGAATTATAGTGGTTCAACAAGAGTATCGATGTCCACTTAGGGTAACCATATTATTGCACCATTTTTCTTTGTTCAAAGCAAGTAGATCTTGAATACAAAGCGTCATCTTCACACTCACTCAATCTCTACTTTTTTATATGAAAAATAGCTTAATGCTCTAAGAATTTTAGAGTCTTATTTATACATGAAAAAAGTACGTGTTACAAATCTCCTCAATAACTTCTTGATATTGAAAACTCTTTGATAAATCCTCTAAGAACTTTAGTTAGTCGTTGAAGCCTACAACAAGTACCTTACCATATATTCTTTTTTACTGGAATATCTATATCTTATTTATATTTATAGAGACAAAAAACGTAACTTCCAAAATTTTATTTTTGTTTTTAAAAGTTGGTTAACATTCACATACTTTCTTAAGAAAAAATTGATACATTATAAGAAAGGTAGAACACATTGTAGAAAATTTGAGTAAGAATGGACTTAAATTTCAAAAACCAAAAACAAAAAACCAAATTGTTATCGAAGAGAACCTAAATTACTAAGAACTTCAAAATGAATTATGAAATAGTCAGAAATTCTACAAGGTTATGTAACTCTTCCAAAGCAAATGAAGTATTATCAACCTATAGGATCAAACATTCTTTAGTGTAGACATTATTCTCCCCCTTCCCCAAACAATAAAGGCAGTTAAAGTGGATGCAACAAGATGATTATTGACCCTGCTAAATATTTAACCAAGGGTACAAGGAAATCACAATTCTAACCTTGAAACAACTATTAAATAACAGCAACATCTTTGTCAGCCCTGTGACATGCTATCCAACGTCGCTGGCCATTGCGACCTTGCACACCTATTTTTGATCCTCAAGCACCACAGCCGCAACGCTTTTCAATGATTCTATAGCCTTCAGCAAATCAGATTCAGAATGGCCAGCAGACACCATCAACCTGATTCCTACTGGTAATCGGCATTTGTCAACCGTCGATTTTTTAGAAGTCGCAACAAATACAGAGTATTTCTTGAGAGCCTGAAAATGAGCACACCTTAAGAATAAACATTGAAATGAAAACAGCAAGTCTTGGTTGTATTAGAGATCGGGTTACTTACACGTTCGGCAATGTTTTCAAGGAGTCGTAGATCATTTTGTATTGACCCTGTAGATTTCTCTAATATGAGAAAAACAATGGGTGATTCTTGATTGCTTCCTACCTTAAGGCCTGGTATATCTGACAATCCTGCATTTTCCCATCAATTTTGAAATAAATAGGCATAATGCCATTCGAACAAAGAAGAAACGAAAAAGTTATTATTTAGGTTGTATGCATTACAAAATATTCTAAATAGTAAATAACGAGGACATAACATCTTAACATTTATTACTTCTGGACGTCAAAGGAATGTCTTACATGTAAGTTATTATACAGGAATCCGCATTCTTTTGATGTTTTCTATAGTAGGAAGCGTGTGCTAAAAATATAGTTTACTAGTAGGAAACCTGTGCTAAATATATAGATAGTTATATGCATCCAAAAAAGTTAGAATTTAGTCTCTGTGTTCGAAAAAAGTTAGTGTTTAATCTCTACGATTTAAGAACTGCAATTTAGTCTCTATAGTTTGATAAAACTTAAAATGTAGTCTTTGTTATCCATAACCATTGAAAAATTAAATAGGTGAAAGTTAGCTATTCATATGTAAATATTAATGGTGTGAGTTAAGTGATTGATTGGACAAAAATATCACACCATTTACACATGGAAGGTTACATCCACGTACTTATTTGGCCAGCGATTACAAACAAGATAGACTATTTTTTTTAGATTTTATCAATCATAGTGACTACATTCTAGTTTTTTTTTTAAACAAGGATAACCACGCCCGTCCCTAGGCCAGGCACCAGAGGACTATGTTAGGACTATATGTATATATGTGTTTTGTATATATTACTGCTTTCCTAGATTCAAGCCCAGTAGGCCCGTTAGGATTATTGTGTACTCTATAAAAAGGCAATGTCTCTTCTAATAAAATCGGAACGACTGTTTAAGTCAAATCTCTTGTTTACATGGTATTAGAGCCGTGTTAGGGTTTTTTGAGTTTTTTTTTCAGCTCAGGAATTGTCAGACGAAACCGTTGCCGCTGTTGAACATCACTGCCGGCCGATTCTAGTAGATTTTCCGCCGATCTACACAATCGTCGAAGTTGCAGCTCCTTCCGATCAACGACGAAGTCACATGCGCTACCGCAAGCCTCCACCAGTCGCCGCCGCTGCTTCGAACAGAGAAATTTTTTGTGGGTTTTGTTCGCGCCGATGAGTACTTCAGGTCTGTCCAATTTATTTTCAGTTTTCAACTTCAGAATGTCTCGGATTTGCCGTTTATAGCTACTATTTTTTGGCTTGCTGCGAGGTGTACTGTTCTGTTATTTTTCGGAGTATCAGGTTATTCGCTGCCTGTTTTGATTAAATCAAGGTAATATGGGCGACAATAAGCATACTAGTGTGATTTCTCATTCGATAGAGATTACAAAGTGCAAGTTCAATGGTTCGAATTACCTCGATTGGAGTAGAACGATTAAGAATCATCTACTATACAATGAGCTGGAGGGCCATGTTGATGGAAAACTACCTACGAATGAGGAAGAAAAAAAGCGTTGGGATCGTGAAGATGCACGTCTAAACAATCAGATTACGAACTCCATGAACGATGAAATCATGGACTTGATACGTCATTGTTCTACTGTAAAAGAACTTATGAAGTTCGTGGAATTTTTGTATTCCGGGAAGGAGCAGGTCACAAAGATATACGACGTCTACACTTCTTACTTTCATGTTGATCGCAATGGGGAGTCTCTTATGACTTAGTACACTAGACACATGAAGAATGACGCTGAGTTAAACTCTCTAATGCCTTTTAATACTGATACGACAGTCTCAGAGAGAAAAGATGAGAGTTATTAGCTTTCTGAAGGGTCTCGGACCAGAATATGAAGCTGCTAGGACTCAGGTCCTGTCTAGAACTGAGATTCCAAGCTTGGATGATGTGTTTCTAAGACTCCAACGCACTGAAGGAACTCTTGCAGAAATGCCAGTCATATCATCGAATAGTGCCTTGATTGGAAGAAATGACACACGAGGTGGGAGGAATATGAATACTCCTGTGAAATCTGGGTATACTCGAAGTCAAGAATCGAATGGTGAAAGGCGTCCAGAAATAGAATGTTATTATTGCCATAAACCAGGGCATCTCAAGAGAGACGGCAGGAAGTTAAAATATCAGAATATGACTGATGAGTTTGCTCAACTCCGAATTTCAAACGCATCATCGCAGTCATCATCTTCAAACCCTTCTCCTACTGCAACCTTGGCTGAGTCAGGTAACAATCATTGCCTTCTTTCGCCATCTACGAAGTGGGTCATAGATTCTAAAGCCACTACTCATATGACAGGTAATATTAACTTGTTTTCCACTTCGTGTCATCTGTTCGTTTTCTTGCTGTTACATTGGCAAATGGATCCTTGTCTCCCGTCCAGGGCTCAGGATCGGTCACACTTACCCCTACCCTATCATTGTCTTCTGTCTTGTGCCTACCTAAATTCTCGTATAATTTGATTTCTGTGAGTCAATTGTCTCGTGACTTAAATTGTTTTGTTCGTTTTTTCCTGGTTATTGCTTGTTTCAGGATCATTTGACGAAGAAGATTATTGGTAGAGGACATGAGTTGGGAGCCTTTACATCTTGGATCAACAACCAGTCCAAGCTGTAGCCTGTGCGAGCAATGCATCTGCATCCGAGGTTCATTGTCGATTGGGTCACCCATCGTTATCTGTCTTGAAGAAGTTGTTTACTAATTTTAATAAGATGTCATCTTTGAATTGTAGGTTTTGTGAGTTTGCAAAGTTTCATCGTTTGAGCTCTAGTACTAGAGTCAATAAACGAGTTAATGCTCCATTTGAGTTAGTTCATTCAAATGTTTGGGGTCCAAGTCCTGTTGTGTCTAAAACAGGATTTCGTTATTTTGTTACTTTTGTTAATGACTTTTCCCATCTTACTTGGGTATATTTAATGAAAAATCGTTTTGAGTTGTTTTTACATTTTTATGCCTTTAATGCTGAAATTCGTAATCAATTTAATGTATCTATCAAAGTGTTGCGTACTGATAATGGGAGTGAATACTTTTCAAGTATCCTTAGTGCTTATCTCAGGGAAAAGAGTATTATTCATCAATCGTCTTGTGCAGACACTCCATCTCAAAATGGAGTGAATGAACGTAACACTAGACATTTGCTTGAAACCGCGAGAGCCTTGTCCTTCCATATGAACGTTTCGAAACATTTTTGAGTTGATGTTGTAACCACAGCGTGTTTCCTCATTAACCGAATGTCATCTTCTGTTCTCAATAATCGAATCCTTCCAGGTCTTGTTTCCATCTAAGGAAATGTTTCATATTTTCCAAAGATCTTTGGATGTACATGTTTTGTTCGTGATGTTCGTCCTCACCGAACCAAGTTCGACCCAAAGTCTTTAAAATGTATCTTTCTTGGGTATTCTCGGGTTCAGAAAGGTTATCATTGTTATTGCCTTAACACGAATCGGTATGTTGTTTCCTCGAATGTTACCTTTTTTTAGGATACACCGTTCAGTTCTTTGTCCAGTCCTTCTTCTGAGGAGGATGACGTGTTGATTTATGAGGTGGTCTCTGAATCTAGTGGCCCCGAACCACCTCTATCGCTCCTTGTTCCGTCTTGTCCACCGATTACTCAGGTTTACACTAGGCGTTCGCAACCCACAGAAGAATGCCCCATACCAGTGAGCTCTTCGTCATTTGACTTGCAATCTAGTGATGATCTTGATTTGCCCATAGCTCTTCGTAAAGGTAAGCGTTCTTGTACTTATCCCATTTCCTCGTTTGTGTCATATCATCAGGTGTCATCGTCATCTTTATCCTTTCTGACTTCACTTGATTTTGTGTTTGTCCCTGAATCATTCTGGGTGGTACCAGGCAATGGTCGAGGAGGTGGCTGCGTTGGATGCAAACAGAACTTGGGAACTAGTCACTCGTCCGAAAGGAAAACAAACGATCGGTTGCAAGTGGGTGTTTACTGTCAAGATGAACTCTGATGGATCTGTTGCACGACTCAAGGCACGCTTGGTGGCTAAGGGGTATGCCCAGACGTATGGCATTGATTATAGTGAAACTTTCTCCCCAGTTGCGAAAATGACGTCGATTCGATTGTTTATTTTTCTGGCTGCTACTAATGATTGGCCACTATATCAGCTTGATGTTAAGAATGCTTTTGTAAGGTTTCCTTTACAAAGAAAATAATAAAAAGGAAATAGGATAGTTTGATTGATAAAAAACCAATTCGAGATGGCAAATCTCCCAAAGAACTTACAATGTTCTTACAAGCTTATATTTTGCATATCTTACAACTCCTACTCATGCTATTTATATTGATAATACATTACTTCTTCCCCAAGTATCATAATGGCTAATAGACTCTTACTATTCCCTAGATAATTAATGTTGTGTTTATCTCTAAGATAATAACTCCTACTTGTATTCCCCATACACCAACTTCCAAGTCTCATAACTTAATGGTCTTTTCTATGTTTTGAGTATTGGACTCGGGGTCAAAGACACCTTGTCCCCAAGGTGTCTGATAAGGCCCAGCCCAGTTGGCACGTATACACACGGAGGGGCAAAAAAGGAAATGAGCACATGGAAATGACGCCGTAACCTGGGAAGAAGGGGAAGTTAGGCGTACTTTATTAATATCTTAATAATTTAGAGGAGGTAGAGGTAGAGGTAGGATGAAACAATCAGTTCGCTCGTCGAAAAGTGGGGAGGAAACTCCTATGGCGGAGGCGTCACTACAGGAGCTGAGGGAACAGGCTGAACAGACGAAGAAGCAGATGGTAGTGCTGTTCGCCGGAATGGAAGAAAACCGAAGAACGACAGCCGCAATACAAAGAGCTATAGAAAACCTGGCCAGAGGGTCGCCCTTAAGGGGAGGGGAAACGGGCAGCAAAAGAAAGAACCCGGAAGAGGAGACAGGGTCGAAGACGGAGGGAACAGTGGGCACCGACATTCCGTTACGGCAGCGGTTGAAGAGAGTTGACATGCCAGTCTTCGACGAGGAGGACCCCGATGATTGGGTTTTTCGAGCCGAGAGGTATTTTGATTCAATCAGCTGACAGATACAGAGAAAATCATGGTTACTGCCATCAGTTTTACGGGATGGGCGTTACACTGGCTCCGATAGGAGGAAGAAAGGACACCGTTCAAAGGATGGAGAGATTTGAAGGAAAGGGTATTGAATCGTTTTCGGCCAACTCAGAAAGGGTCGTTATGCGCAAGGTTTCTGGCAGTCCGCCAAGAATCCACGGTGGTGGAATTCCGACACCGGTTTGAGCTGTATGCAGGGGCGGTGGCATACCTTCCAAAAGAAGTGTTCGAAGCCACGTTCCTCAACGGGCTGGAAGAAACGGACGTACGGAGTTACTGTGCTTCGAGCCCGTGGGCCTGGAGGCTATTATGAGAGTAGCCCAAAAGATCGAAGACCGACAGAACTCTGAGCGGAAGAGACTTAGGCCAGGCCCGACTAAAGGAAAGACGAGCGAACCCAACTCGAGTGGCGCGATGGGGCCAGCCAAGATGTGGGGCAGGTCCACTCAGAAACCTCTGAAAGTTAACCTGATTCGAACCATCTCGTTAGCGGCCCAACCTCACGCCAACCAATCGGCCCAGATTACTTACCCCACCTCCCGAGACCCAAACTTCAAAAGACTGACCGACTCTGAACTACAGAGCCGAAGAGAGAAGGGATTGTGTTACAGGTGTGACGATAATTTTTTCGTGGGTCATAAATGCAAGGCTAAGGAATTAAGGTTGATGCTTGTTAGTGACGAGGTGGCAGACGAGTTCATGCAAAAGACTGGAGGCGAAGGGTCGGAAGGTGAAAAAGACGAAGAAATGGAGATGACGACGGAACTATCGTTGAATACAGTGGTGGGGTTTTCGTCACCGGGAACCATCAAGCTAAAAGGAGAGATAGGAAGACACAAAGCGATCCTGCTTCTAGATTGTGGAGCGACTCACAATTTCATATCCCTGGAGTTCATCGCCAAAGCCAAGCTCCCTATGGCCAGCTCACGACATTTTGGAGTTATCCTAGGAACAGGGGAGGCCAAACGCGGGAAAGGAATATGCAAGGGGGTTCCGGTGAAGATGGCCGAGTTAGCTTTTGAGCAAGACTTCCTTCCGTTAGAGTTGGGCAATATCGACGCCATCTTAGGTATGCAATGGCTCAAGATGTTAGGAAAGACTGAGGTCGATTGGACTTCCTTGAAGATGACGATCGGGTCGAGCGACAGTCGAATAGTGTTACAAGGGGACCCATCGTTGACAAGAGCGGAGGTGTCGCTGAAAAACTTGAGCAAATCGTGGCAAAAACAAGATGAAGGGTACTTAGTGGAGCTAAGGGTCCTAGAGGCCGAAGTGTCAAACAACTTCGACATCTTAACGGAGACTGAAGAGGGACCATCCGATCTGACCAATGCATTGACTGATTATGGTGATGTGTTCATAGCAAATCAGAGCCTACCACCAACAAGAGAAGTCGACCATGCAATAAGATTGAAAGAGGGAACAGAACCAGTCAACGTGAGACCCTACCGATATTCGTTCACACAAAAGAACGAAATCGAGAGGTTAGTGAGAGAGATGCTGACAGCAGGACTCATAAGACCAAGTCGGAGTCCTTTCTCCAATCCAGTGCTGCTAGTCAAGAAAAAAGACGGGAGCTGGAGGTTCTGTGTAGACTACCGTAACCTTAATAACATCACGGTCCCTGACAAATTTCCCATACCGGTGATTGACGAGTTGTTGGATGAACTCCAAGAAGCCAGGTATTTTTCAAAGATCGATCTCAAATTGGGGTACCACCAAATAAGGATGAGAGAAGAAGACATACCCAAGACCGCTTTTCAGACACACGAAGGACACTATGGTGATGCCGTTTGGGTTAACCAACGCCCCAACAACATTTCAGGCCTTGATGAATCAAATATTTAGACCATTTCTGAGGAAATTTGTGTTAGTATTCTTTGATGACATCTTGGTATACAGTCCTGACTGGGAATCACATATAGAGCACTTACGAATGGTCTTCGGGGTGTTACGACACAATCGACTAGTGGCGAATTCAAAAAAGTGCGCTTTCAGACGAGAGAAAATAGAGTACCTCGGACATTGGGTGTCCCTGAACGGGGTGGACGCAGATCCAGAAAAAATTAGAGCAATGATAGAATGGCCAGAACCCAGGAATGTACGAGAAATCAGAGGGTTTTTGGGGCTAACAGGGTACTACAGGAAGTTCGTTCCGAATTACGGACCCATTGCCGCGCCACTGCATGCGTTAACGCGCAAGGATTCGTTTGAATGGAATGTGAACAGTCAGCGTGCCTACGACGAATTGAAGAATGCTATGCCCACATTACCAGTCCTAGCCATGCCGGATTTCTCGCAAACATTCATCATAGAAACAAATGCGTCAGAAACGGGATTAGGAGCAGTCTTGTCTCAGAATAAAAGACCGATCGCGTATTTTAGCCACAACCTATCCCCTAGAGCCCGCGCGACTTCAGTTTATGAACGCGAATTGATGGCGGTGGTTATGGCCATTCAAAAGTGGAGAACGTATCTGCTAGGGCGGAGATTCATAGTTCGATCTGATCAACAAGCGTTGAGGCACTTGGTAGAACAGAGGGAGGTCATGCCAGAATACCAGAAATGGTTGTACAAACTGCTTGGCTATGATTACAAAATTCAATATCGTCCGGGATTGGAAAACAAGGCGGCAGATGCCTTGTCACGCATGCCTGAGGTAATACACCTGGTGCACCTAGAACGACCCCCAGTGGTTGATTTGGAACGAGTTCGGAATGACATCCTGTATGATCCGCACCTGAAGACTGTTAGACATGACCTAGAAAGAGACGAGGACTCGCGACCACCGTATACACTAGTTCAAGGGAACCTTTTGTACAAAAATTGGCTGGCAATACCTGCATCACCACAGATCCACGAAGCCATATTACACGCATACCACAACTCGGTTTTGAGGGGCCATCTGGATTTCTAAGAACGTATAAAAGAATCGCGACAGAGTTCTACTGGGTGGGAATGAGGAGCGATGTGCTGAGACACGTGGAAAGATGCCAAGTGTGCCAGACAAATAAACACTCCACCCTGAAACCGGCTAGTTTACTCCAACCATTGCCTATCCCGAAACGAATATGGGAAGATTTGTCGATGGACTTCATAGAAGGGTTACCCAAGTCCAATAGGAAGGAAACGATTATGGTAGTAGTTGACAGTCTGAACAAGGCGGCGCATTTCGTGCCCCTAAGTCATCCTTTTTCAGCCAAGATGGTGGCCTCGGTCGTCATACAGGAAGTGGTGAGGTTGCACGGATTCCCTAGATCTATAGTGTCGAATCGAGATAAAATATTCCTTAGCCATTTCTGGTAGAAAATATTCAGGTTGCAAGGAACCAAACTACACCGAGCACAGCTTACCACCCCCAATCTGATGGACAGACGAAAGTAGTCAACAGATGTTTGGAGACGTATCTGCGTTGTTTTTGCAGCGAAAATCCCAAATCCTAGAGTCATTGGATCCACTGGGCAGAGCACTGGTATAACACCACTTATCACTCATCATCGCATATGACTCCTTTTCAGATTGTGTAAGGCAGACCCCGCCCCCCGTTCTGCTATACAGAGACCAACTGACCACGAATGCCACCCTGGATGAACAGATGCGCGAAAGGGATAAGATGATTGAACGCCTGAAGGAACAACTAACAGTCACTCAGGACAAGATGAAAAGACGTGCGGATGAGGATCGTCGTAACGTCGAACGACGTCTGGTCATGGTTATATCTTAAACTTCAACCCTATAGACAATCGTCGGTGGCTAAACGCCGAAACCAGAAGTTGGCCCCAAAGTTCTACGAGCCTTTTCCGATCATGGAAAGAATTGGCAAGGTAGCGTACCACCTGCAATTGCCCTCAGGGTCTAACATCCACCCTGTATTCCATGTATCTCAGCTCAAAGGGATGATCGGGGAACATCAAGACCTCATTCAACGACCACCAGTACTGACCGATGACTATGAATGGGAGGCGCAGCCGGACCATGCCGTGGCCTATCGATGGAACTATGATGCGCGGGAGGCAGAGGTCCTCATCGAATGGAAGGGCCTAGGGTTTGAAGAAGCCACCTGGGAGTCGATGGAGTTCATGAAGCAGCAGTTTCCTTTGTTCCCCCTTGAGGACAAGGTGATGCTTCCAATACCAGGGTATGATAGGGCCCAGCGCAGTTGGCACATATACACACGGAGGGGCAAAAGAGGAAAGGAGCACATGGAAATGACGTCGTAACCTGGGAAGAAGGAGGAGTTATGAGTACTTTATTAATATCTTAAAAATTTGGTATTTAATGTGTTTTGATGGGTGTAAGGGGATAATTTTTGGGGCAGAACTAAGTTCCTGGTAGAACTGTAAGGGAGAGAATCCACCCTTTCGAATGGTGGTTGGTTGTAATCCTCATTTCCAAGTAATCCCACAACGTATTTTGTTAGTCCCGTGTTATATTCTCGTCGTGCAGGTTGCAAGATAGATAGACTCCTCGGCTGGTGTTCTATCAGTGTCCCTTTCATTTCCAGCCACCTTGTTTTCTTTTTAGTTGTCGGCATCTCCTGAGTCTTTTTCTCTGGTGTAAAACGTTGTAGCTCCATTGCCGAAATCGGCTATTTCTTTTTGGTTGCGCATTCAAGGGATCTGGCTTTCTCTTCATCGTACTTGAACAAACATTGAACTTTTGATGTTCTTCACTTTCTTTCAATTTAAGTACGATTTTTACCTTTGTCTTTTCAACTTCAACAA
>JBBMKA010089316.1:0-13028 GCA_037833695.1 Sechiopsis laciniata
ATGCTGAAATCCATAAGGATACTCCTTGCGATTGCTGCCTATCATGATTATGAAATATGGCAGATGGATGTTAAAACAGCTTTCTTGAATGGGTTCTTGAAAGAAGATGTGTCTATGACACAGCCTGAAGATTTTAAAGATCCAGCCAATCCTGGGAGAGAATGGAAGCTTTGAAATCTATTTATGGATTGAAGCAAGCATCTAAAACTTGGAACCTCAGATTTGATAAGGCAGTCAAAAAGTTTGGTTTCTTTAAAAATGAAGAGGAATTTTGTGTATACAAGAAGTTAAGTGGGAGCAGTATTGCCTTCCTTCTACTGTATGTGGATGACATACTACTCATAGGAAACGATATAGCCATGCTTGAATCAGTTAAGGAATGGCTTAAAAATTGTTTCTCTATGAAAGACATTGGAGACTCTGAGTACATTTTGGGAATAAGAATCTATAGAGATAGATCCAAGAGAATGATTGGACTTAGTCAAGAAACTTATATTGATAAGTTTCTTACTAAGTTCAACATGGAAAACTCTAAGAGAGGTTTCATTCCCATGCAACATGGCATATCGATTAGCAAAACTCAGTGTCCTACGAGCCCTGATGAGGCTAAGCGTATAATACTGTTCCTTATGCTTCTGCAATAAGTTCTATCATGTATGCCATGATTTGTACTCAACCAAATGTTGCTCATGCTTTAAGCATATGTAGCATATACCAATCTAATCCAGGTGATACACATTGGATAGCAGCAAAAAATATCCTGAAGTACTTGAGAAGAACTAAGGATAATTTTCTGATTTATGGTGGAGATAATAGTTGGTTGTTACTAGATACACTGATGCGAGCCTCCAGAGTGACAAAGATGACTTTCAATCACAATCTGGTTTCATATTTTGTCTCAATAGAGGAGCAGTGACCTGGAAAAGTTCAAAGCAAAGCACAATCGTAGATTCTACAACAGAAGCAGAGTACATTGCGGCATGTGATGCTGCAAAGGAAGCAGTTTGGATTAATAAGTTCGCCAGTGAACTTGGTGTAGTTCCTAACATTGAGAATGACGTTGATTTGTATTGTGATAATAATGGTGCCATTGCTCAATTAAAGGAACCTAGGTCACACAAAAAATCCAAACATGTACTTAGAAAATTTCATCTCATTCGAGAGATCATGGCAAGAGAGGATGTCAAGGTTTGCAAGGTTCATACTGATACAAACGTCGCAGATCCACTGCCTAAACCATTACCGCAGCCCAAACATGAGAGTCATAGAGCTATGGGTATTAAACATGTGAGAGAATGACTTTAGATTGTAAACTAGATGTTAGTAATTGTAAAACCATTGAACATGTTATTTAAATGTTTATTAATAAAAGTTATTTCTTATTTAATATTGGTTTAATATTAAATAAAATGTCAAAATGATTTGTGTTTTTATTGGATTATCAAAACTGTTTTGATAATTGGAACCCTATAAGGTGAACTAAAAACACAACACATTAAATGTTCTTAGTCTAAATCACTAAGTTGGACATAAGTGATTAGGTTGAAAAGCTAGCGTATAATTAATTGATAGCGCAGTTCCATGGGCTATGGGGACATGGAGAAGTCTAGTCATTTGTATGAATATATGTAATATATTGAAACATGACCTAACAAAGTTCTAATAGTAGAATTATTCTTTTGTATTTAGTGGATTCCTAAGACATGAGTAAAACATTACAACCACGATAAGATTGATTTTACTTTGACACTGTTAAATGTCGTGCTGTAAAAGGAGGTTATAAAAGCAGTGATCAGGTTGGTCAAGATTTGAGTGAGAGTTTTGGTCATACAAGAGTGAATAAGTCATCCTATTAGATAGGACTGATATCTGGGCCCCTTGATGAGCAAGAATTGAAAAATGCATGGCCATGCTCTATGGTTTAAGATGTTAATCTATGTTTTAACAATTCGAACTCGAATATCAAGGAATAGAATTTGAGAAACATCATGGATTACATCAGATGTTAATCATGTTGTCAAATTCTGGTATTAAGAGATTTAAGGAATTTAGTATTGCTAGCTTGTCTACGGACAAGTGGGAGATTGAAGGAATCGTGTCCTAAGACAAATCCCGGCAATTACTAAATATAAATAGGAATTATTATGGAGATATAATTAGCGTATTTTAGTAACTAATAATTACTTGCTAGAGAATAATTATTATAGTTAGACTAATTCGATTGGACTAACAACTAAAATATCTAATTTCTAAGAGGTCACACATAATAGCAATGGGCTGAACTAAACATAAAGCTCAATGAGTTTTATTTTGGATGATCATTAAGAGTTATTGGGTGGGTTTTGATTTTCTCTCTTTGCCTAACCCTAAATATATATATGGGTTAGGAGAAAGTGAGATAGTAGCTTTTTCCCGAGATAGAAAAAACTCTGACCATAATTCCTTATTGTGCCTCCACATCCCAATAAAAGTAAGAGAGGGAAACAGTCACTCGCTTCTGTACTGACATACGTGGGATCGTTCCATTGCTGGTGGACTAATTGGAGGGGTTGCAGACAAAATGTGAATTCTTAAATTTGAAAAATAATAATTAAGTTTAGAAAAACTATTTTTTTAAGGTCGATAGCGATATTGTTGCATGTCAACAAAAATCTCATGTTACATCGAAAGAGACTATAGAGTTTCATTTTTTGATGCTAATCCAGTTCAACATTATAATCATAGATTTGATCTAAAAAATGGGTATTTAGGCTCTCATTTATTTGAGAGTAGTACTACTCTCTTTGTAAGATTTGTAGTCCACCATCCCTAACTTGTATTGAAAAAAAAAATCTCATGTGCTAAAATAAAGGAAAGGTTTTATTATATAAGAACGGATAGCAACTGTATTAATATGAGATCTTTTGAATGACAAAAAAATAAAATTATGAAAACTTATGTCTAGAGTGTTAATATGAAACCTTTCGGTGAAACCAAAAGAAAAATTACGAGGATACATATTCAAAGTGGAAATATCATATTAATGTGAAGATTCGGGTATAGTAGATATTTTTATTACAATGTAGTATTTTATATCAATATAGAAGTATGTGAATGTTGATTGTTCTTAACAAATTTGAGTTGTAAAGTCTATTTTTATTATTTAAATAGTAAAAATAATGATGTTTATTCTTACTATTATATTTTGCTCACTCAATACCTGTGTCAACCCAACCATGTTGCTCAAGATCAAACATGGTAGTAAATTAGTCAGTATTAACCATTATTTTTATGATTTCAAAAAAAACAACCATTATTTTTATTTTTTTAAAAAAATAATTAACCATTAATTTTATAGTTTCAAATACAATTTGTAAATCTATTATCAAATACATTTTTCAAATGTTACCATTCAACCACTTTTAAAATTAAAGAGAAATTGTATTAGATAATTTTTTTTACAAAATAATTATAAAAATATGGATAAATTTTAAAATATTTACATGGATAATCATTAATATATTTTAATGTTGTATTATAAATACTTATTAATATTGTATTATGTATTATTAATATAATATTACTATTAATACTATTGACTATAATTGTTAATTTTTTCAAAAAAAAAATAAAAAATACTATAGTTGCTAATTTGTTAAAAAATAACTATTTATAATTATTTTATAATTTGACTGATTTTATAAGTTTTCAAATTTTAAATATAATTTGTAAAATCTATTATCAAACATATATTATAAAGACTGGAAAGATGAAATATGGTTGAACTTGCTTCTCTCTTTTTTTTTTTTAAATTTCTATACCAAACATTTTAACTTTTCCAAAGTTATAAGATTTTTTTTTAAAAACATTAAAGTCGTAAGTTTAGATTTTATTCCTTATTTATTGTTTCATCGAGGATTTTAAGGAAAAGTTAAAAAATAAAAAATAAAAAATAAAAAATAAAAAAAGAGAGAGAGAAAGGACGGTAATAAATCGAAGGAAACATTGTTCGTACAGAGTCAGTGTGAGAGGAAGAGTGGGGGCCACGCCATTAAATGGAGGTACAATTAGGCCACGTTCGCCAGCAGGAGGCAGTGGTCCCCCACTAGTGGGCCCCACGCCTCTTCTTTTTTTATTTTAATGCAAGTTGCTCCGTGCAGGCTGAGCTGGAAGTGGCGGGTCCCGCAAGACCAATAATTAATCTCTTTTTTTTTTTTGACTGCGGGTTCACTAAGAGATCAGCGAGGGTGTTCGGACGGACGGTACTGATTGGCCGACATGCTTACTCGGTTTCCTCGGACTGTTTTTAAGTTTAGGTTAAGGTATCGTAGAACTTTTTAAAAGCCTTTTCATAACAACCTTTATTATTTAGTCCCATCCTATTACTGTGTTATTTTTTTCCATTTTAGCTTCTATAGGTTTTTCTTTTTATTATCTATATGTGATAATACTTATGACAACCATTTTTTTTTTCCCTTTTTTCAATTTTCCTTTTCACTTGTTCAACTTATCTCTTTTGGAGTGTACAGATAAATTGATAGTTCTACGGATCTGACTACTCTATCTAAATGGTAAGAATTGATTTGAGTTGTATTTTTTTTAGTTAAGTTGAATTGAATTGGATTATACTTTTATAATTTCCTTTGAATTGAATTAATTTTTAAATTTATTAATTTTTATCGTTCAATTTCATCTAACTCAAATTATGAAAGAAGGGGAATGATAATGATTATGGAGGAATAAGAATTAAGGAGGGAATAAAAAAGGGTATAATTATGGGAGATGAATGATTATTTGTGTTTGAGTGAGGAGAATAATTATAAGAAGAATGATTATTTGTGTTTAGGTTGAAGTAAATGATTATGAAAAAAATAAAATAATAAGTATGATTAGAGTAACAAATAGTGATGTAATGTATAAAAAGTTGTTGGAAAGAGATTAAAAGTGGTTAGAAGGAAAATGAAAACAGGTGAATTTTGGAAAATATGATTATGAGGGGAATGATTTCCGGTGGCCCATGAAAAATCATCCTCATTCTCATTCTCTTCTTGGCTCAAACACATCCTAAATGAGTTGGTTATTTTAAAAAAAAAAAAAAAAAAAAAAGAAAAGAAAAATTGACCAATAAAAAATTTTGAGTTGTCCAAATCATCACCCTATCTCAATCCAATCTTCATGTACTCCTTAAGGTTAAGTTACATTTTACTGTGCTTTTCAGTCTTCTATCTAACAAATCCCTAATTTATTTTAATGAACATATCAATAACTTGTTAGATAAAAATTAAAATTATTTTTTTAAACATCTATTAACATGCAAAATAAAAATTCAAAATATTAGATACATTTTAAAGTTTATAAACTAGTTAGGTACATAATTTAAATTTCATAGACCTATTAGATTTTTTTAGAAGTTTAGGATAGAACAGAAACAAACTAGCTATAAAATGTTACTGAATAAACTAGTAATTTGACATTTTTTTAATTACTTCAAACTATCTTCTTTTACCATAGTTTCTTAAATGTAAATATAACTAGTCCAAGTACCCATAGCATTTTGATTATGATCATTTTATTTTGAAATAAAGTCGTGATTTTTATTGGGAAAAGTACATTTTCAATATTTATGTTTTTGGTTGTTATTTTTATTTGATTCATATATTTCAAAATCAAACCTATTTACTCTTAACATTTCAATAATACATAATTTCAATCAATGACATAATAAAATCATCTGTTGTCTTTTAAACATCGTTAGTTACATTTGTATTAAAAAAAATCATTAATTACATAATAGAGCGTTGACTAAAATGTTGCTACACTAATTTTAATTTTTAAATATTAATTAAGTTATTTAATTGTTTTGATGTTAATTTACTTTTTAAAAGAAAACAAATAAAAAAGTAAATTTAAAACACGATGAATAAAATTAAAAATTATTGAAATATTGAAAATAAAAGTATATATTTAATTTTGAAATATGTAAACCAAATAAAAACTATCCCTAAATTCAAAGACTAAAAAGTAAATTTCCTTTATTATTTTATGATCCTAAAGTGTTCAAATTGTATCAATCGTGGTACGATTCAACCAGTTTTTCAAGGCATTAATTACATTATTTATCGAGTGGAAGGTTTTGGATCTAATCCCCTATTTATTAGGGCATGAGTCAAACTCATGGTACCATAGGATAGGCATTTTGCAATTTACATGTTACAATTTTAAAAGTAGTATACAAACATCCAACTTTTAGGGTGTGTTTGCTTTGGGATCACAAGAAATGAGATGAGGCGTTGAAGCCCAACACCTTGTTTGGTCCAAGTATTTTTCACCTCATCTCATCTAATTCTCCCATCTTCATTTTTTTTAATAACATTTTTTATTTTTTTTATTTATTTTTTTACTTATTTACTTATTTTATGTTTGATATATTTTTATTATAATAATTATACTATTATTATATCAAATTTTTATTTAAATTAAAATTAAAATTAAAGATATATATTATTTCTTAATATATGACAATAAATTTAATATTTTTATTTATAAAAATTAAATATTTTTATTTCTTTTTTTTAATCATCTTTAATAACAATTTTTTTTTTAAAACTTCAATTATTTAGAGATAGATTATAAATATCGTATTTACAAGTTTATAATTAAAAAATTATTGTAATAAAATAATATGTTTCTTTTTAATATTAACAATATGTACATCAATTTTTTTTGAAATAATATGTACATCAATTTATTATTAAAACAACAATTAGATTTAAATAATTTATACACATTGAATTTTTATTCATAATTTATAATAGATTTAAAAGCATGAACTTATTTTCAATAAACTTAAAAATATAGAATTTATTTTGTTTGTTACAAAAATGAGATGCAAAATTTTTACTTCTGTATTAATCTACATTTTAAAATAATAGTAGGAGCGAATTTTTTTTTTTTTGGAAGGGATAAATTAATTTAAATAATTTTGAGAGTTTTGCTTGTGTATATAAAAAAACAACCATAAGTTTCGAGACTTGTTGAGTCAACATAGGGATTGAGATCTATTTTTACATAATAATAAAAACAATAAATTCCAAAATTTGAGGGGTATTGTCTTACTTCCATGTAATAATTATTATCAAAATGTGACCGTGTTCTCTTTTACTACAAAAAAAACAACAAGTTGAAAATTTTAGGGGTGGCTATGGTTTCCTAGAAGCATTAATGACTAATAAGATAAATATATTTAATTTATCATTACCTATTAATTAGTATATTTTATTGACAATTTTTTGACCTTTGATAACTATGAATATGAATATGAATGTATAAAAGGTATTAGAAAATAGTTTCTTTTTTAATAAAATAAAAATTGCTATCAAGATTTTATAATGACTAGTTTAACCAAATGGTTTTATTTTTATTTTTTAATTCATTATTTTTTAATAAATAAAATCTTGGTATTTTTAAATTTTTTTTTAATTATTTAAGTCTAACGAATCTTGAAAAAAAAAGTTATTAATGGTTTACAAATATTTTAGATTAGTCAAACTTCATTTTTTTATTGTTAAAAAAAAGTATAAGATTTGAGAATAATTTTATTATTAAAAAAAAATAATATAAGAATAGATAATTAAATTAAATTAAAAAATCAGATACCTTAACATTTCATCTCCTCCCTTTCCACCAAACAAGGTTTTTCTGTCATCGCATCTCATCTCCCTATACCCCAAACAAGACTTTTCTGTCATCTCATCTCACTGCATCCCAAATAAAATTTTTCTGCTATCAACATCTCATCTCATCCCATCTCATTTCACCTGTAGCCAAACATTCCTTAAACTAATTTAAAAGTTGTAACATTTTTTGAAAAGAATTCAAAAATTAGGTAGGGAAATGACAAGTAAGAAATGAATAGTGTAAAAAAGTAATTGAAGCAAGAAAAGATGCTTGGTTAGGTTGGGTAAGAAAATAATAATAATAAAAGAGAGGCTTTTGGAGATGTAAAGGGTCAAAGGCAAAGACAAGGCTAAGACTGAAAGCATCTAAGTACTATTGAGTTTTGGTCCCAATCCCAATCATAATCTGTTCTTATCCCTTTCATTTCCCTATCACTATGTACCAGCCAGTACATCTTAATATGTTACCCCCTTTCAATTTTTCTTTTTTGGCTTCCCACATTCTTAGTATGAATGCACTTTAATATGAAGTTAATGTATTGATAGGGATATATAATTAAGGGGATGTTTGTGTTAAAAAGGTAATCATATCAGAAGGTTGGAGAATAATTCATATTTCACACTTAGGTCATTGATAATCTTTTTTCTATAAATACCATTCATTTTTTTCGTAATTTGATTTCATTCTTAATTAGTATTCATTCTTTTAGTAAGCAATATTTTGTTTCTTCACAATCAGTCCTTACATCTCAAATATAGGTAATGATTCTTTCTTATAATCATACACTCTAAATATCTAACAGTTTTTCTTAATTATTTCATTCATTTCAAAAACAGATAATAATTTTTCTCGTTAATCATTTTCTTCGTATTCTCTTTCCTTCATAATTATTTTATTATTTTGCTTCAAACATCCTGAATAAATAGTATTTCTAAATAAATAGTATTTTAATAGGCAAACTTATCGAATAGTAAAAAGTATGAAAATGACGCATTGATTTGAATGTGTGCTCGAGATAATTTAGGATATCAAAGAGTAAGGTTAGAATGGAAGCCATTAAGTGTTTAAAACTAGGTGATGTGTATAACACGAGGATGGACAAAGACAATACATATAGACCCAATTGGCAGAGGCTCACAAGCACCCTAAAGTAGCTTACAACCTTCCAAAAATACAACACCACCCACGTGAGACAACAAAATAAAATTCAACCCACACCAAATTTGAATTCTAGTTTTTTAGGCCTTTTATTTATTTATTTATTTATTTTTATTAAAGGTGGGCTTTGAAAAATAGATGGTAGAATAGGTCGTTGCAAAAAGTAGTTCAAAGTTAAGGGTACATTGTTAGATAGTTTTGTATAGAATTTTATTTCATACTTTTAGAATAGTTTATTGAAAAGACTATAGATGAAGAAGCTAGAAGTGATAATAAAGAGGGAACGCTCAATGCATTAATGTATACTCAATGATCAAGAGATGTTGGATTCGAATCTTCCATCCTCAATTATTGTAATCTCAAAAAAAAAAAAAAAAAGAAAGTGAGGAACGATTACAGGGTTATTTGTATTTCATTAAGGGATGTTTGGATAACCATTTTTAGACTGATTCATAAAGTAATTATTAATAGTTCGTTAGATGTTTTTTTTTTGTAAAGCGATTGTTAGTAATTCGTTCAAGCGCGATTTCTTTTTTTAATTTTTTTTTTATTGAGCAGTTGTAGGAGAGGTTGATACTTTTTTTATCGATGTGAAATTTATGATTTTTAAATCTATAATAATTTCACTTTATTAATTTATTATTCATTTCTATTTTTTTTTTTTTTTTACATTTTGGACTTTTAAAAAAAATATTACTTTCTTTAAATTAAATTAAAACAAAATGATTTATGAAACTACCACTAATTTAAAATTAGGGAATGAATTATAAAAAGATGATATTATGTTATTAATTAGTAGAAAATTAATAATCTTAAATAGTTGAAAAAAAAATCAACAAAACAAAATTGATTATAAAATAACAATAATTTGAAACGACGAAATATATTTTTAAATATGATAATACACAAATGAAAAAACTGAAATATAGTGGTACTATTTTTTTTATGGAAGAACCAACATAAAAATCAAACTGAACTTAATATATAATTTTTAAAGAAAAATAAAAATATATTGGTATTAAGATTTGATAGAAAAACAAATTTAAACGTGAAATAAAAATATGAAGCAACATTAGAATATTATGTTATTTATGGCAAATGTTATTTTTAGTTGAAAAAAGAAACACAAATTTTTGTAAGAAAACAAAATTGATTATGAAAATACCGTTAATTTGAAAGGATGAAATATATTTTTAAAATATAATATTATTCAAATGAGAATAATTTTCAACTAACTAATTTAAAATTAAAGATATTTTGCACATAAAAAATATAAATAGTAATTATAAAATAAACTACGAAATATATTTTCTAAATTATGATATTGGGTGAATGAGTAGAATATAAGATATTTTGCATATAAAAAATATAAATAGTAATTATAAAATAAATTACTAAATATATTTTCTAAATTATGATATTGGGTGAGAATATATATCTATATATAATAATAATAATAATAATAATGATAATAATAATAATTATTATTATTATCATTATTATTATGAAACAAAATAAAAATATATAATGATTTTAGAGGTTTTTTTTATAAGTAGACTAAATCTAGAAAATATTTATAAATCTAGGTTCCTAAAAAAATATTAGTAAATCTGAATTTCATTAATGAAATTTGTAATGCATTTAATTATCCATTTACAACAATACACTTACATTTCCAATTACAAATAAAAAAGGAAAATCTCTCAACTCCCATATCCATTACTATCCAAATAAATGCTACATATTACTCCAATTTAGGTCAAAATGGATTCTATGGATGTTTCGTTTTCCTACTTTCGTCATTTCTTCGTTTCCTTCGACTCACCATTTCTCAGTGAGAAAACCGTCCGACTTCCTACATATTATTTCTCTGTTTTCCTACAGAAAATCACCGTCATTTCTTCTTCTTCCAAGGGTAGTATCGATCTAAATAGGATAAGGAAAATGAAGAGGAAAGAAACCCCATAAAACCTAACATGGTATGTGTTTAGTTTCATAGTAGAATTCATTTAGTTCTTCGATTCGTGGTTGGGGTTTTGAAACAAGACTTTAGTAGAGTTTTTGGGATTATTACTACTATCGATTTGTGGTTTAGGGGTCCAAAAACAAAAAATGGACAATTGGTAGGACGGGTATTGTACATTAGGTATAGATTAATTTGCATGTACGGTAATGTTGTAATATTTATATGTTTCCACTATTATTTCTGTTTGGATTGTAGTTGTTTATTGATTGTTTGAAAATTCTTAGTCTTCTGTGATTTAGTTGAGTTGGGTGCATTCCTTTATTAGTGTATAAATGGTGTGGTTATGTGTATTGTATGGATGTTTTGTTTATGTTATACCGTATTTACTAACTAGATTATTGTTTTGCACATTTAAAACATCAAGTTCATCCAGTGCTCCGGATTGTGACGAAACAAAAATCACTGGACGGTGAAGTCCAAAGCGCGATGGAATGATAAGAAGGGAACAAGGTTGACAGAAGTAAGACTATAAGAGAAGTAGAAACTCTTAGGATGTTGAAAAATACTATAGGAGAAATATACTAAATGGATACTTTACTGTTTAGTCATACAGTGGTAGTCGTATATGAGTGCAATACTGAACAAGTGATGGTTAAGCCCTGTACAATCATTATTCCATTTAGATTTGATTTTAACATATTGAAACATAAGACATTAATGTACTGGACTTCATATATTGTATAAATATTTGAGTATTACGTTTACATGTAGAATTTCGAGAAAATAAAGGGTAACAAGACTGGCAAGGACGTAATAGAGGGTTGTAGCAACCTGACCGTGGAGGAGAAAAATATAAAAGGGGATGATGTGTCTATGGTGGAGAAAGCAATGGGGGCGATGTGTCTGCATCGACTGATGATGTGTTGCGTTCTGAACAAATGGAACTGTTTATCCGTTTATACGTTGTGTTGTTTACTAAATATGGGATTAACTTTGTATTTGCAAGAAGATAATATATCGCTCGTTGTGAAAATTCAAAAGTTAAATAAAGAATGAAATGACTCACTATAGAAGTAAAAAACTCAAGTGCTAAGCAAGACAAAAGCTGTTGTGCAACGTACTGATATGATCATTTCCCCATTAGCATTTACCTTTTCATTATGTCAAACACTTTCAATTATGATTTCATTAACCTTTCAGCTTTTATGATTCAGTACTATCTTGAACTATAATAACTATTAGACTGCCAATATTTTTCGAACTGTATTATTCTATAAGCAACACTTAGATAGATTTATATACCGTATTTCACGCTCGGGTATCAAAATGATGTATTTTTATTAACTGCAACTCGATAGAACTATTATTTGTATCATCAACATAAAATACATCATTAGTATTATTACCAAATTTTTCTATTTCATAATACTATTAAACTCAGACAATATACACTTGCAATATACCATGGAATAAAAACAAGCACTATAAGACATCTAAACAAGGATAACACATTGTTCCAATATTTCCATAATATGATAATGACAGGTTAATGTTGTTGTTTCAATACTCATAATAAAAAAATATCTTAACATGAGTATGTGTATTAATTAATAGTAAATATTAAATTAAACATCTTCCAAAATTCCTAAGTGTTAGAGTTTCCAAACGTTCACAAAACAAGCATAAAAAACCGACATATAACAAACTATATTGAATTTAAAGCTGAGACATAATTTGAAAATTCGAAGGGTCGATAAATTTCATATTTTCTTTTTCTTCTACATTCTTTCCCTTCTTTTCTTCTATCGAACCGAACTTAGACATTAAAGAAGACCGCATGATCGTTGATGACTTTTATTTTTCTTCTAGCAACCATTTTCACATGTTGTGTATCAAAAAATAGTCTCTATCCTTTCAGCGGCATAGAAAATGAATATACAGTCAGTGTATTACAACCCATATAAATGGCAACATACTAACATACGGTATAAACAATATTGGAGTTTACCACATCAATGTATAGTAATGAATTGGAGGCATTACTTATTGTATCTACATCACCTAGTTTGACCTGACATCAAACCAATAGTCAACATGAGTATAAGAATAAATATACGGTATATTTACGGTGTATAACCAAATCTATTTGTAGGTAACAACTTAATTAATTAGTTAGAAGTTTTTTTTTTTTTTTTTTTTTTTTTTTTTTTTTTTTTTTTGAACAAAAAAAGGGAGAGGGGGAAAAAAG
>JBBMKA010089338.1:0-10762 GCA_037833695.1 Sechiopsis laciniata
TGTGTCAATGAACTAAAATGTCACGAATTTGAATTCTTCAATTTGAATTATTATTAAATTAAAAAAATATAAAAATAAATTTTAAGATCAGTCAAGAACAATATAGGTGAATAATTAAAATTCATAATTTTTTAATTATAAGTACATAATTGTTATTATTTACTTCAATCACATTTAAAAAAAAAAAAAATTATATCAACCACTCTTAACCTCAATCTCCAAACAAGTAGTTGATTACTCCACTTCTATTAACCTCAATCCTCAAACGAGTAGTTAACCACTTCATTCTGTTTCACTCCACTCCACTCCACTTTTATATCCAAAAAACAAAGACACCCTAAAATGCTAACTTTCTTTCATTATGTCTAAGTTAAGGGATTGTTGTATTTCAATAAAAATAAATAAATAAAAATAACAATAAAGACTTTTTAAAAAAAAAAATCAAGTAATAAAGATTTTTTGTTTGATATGAATTTTGAAATACAGAGAACTACAAATTATAAAAGCAAAAGATTTGAAATATATAAATCTATCCGTAAGATAAGATTTGCCAACAAACTTTATATTCATGAATGAAAATGTCCCTTTCATTTTCCTTATCCCCACACAATCCTCATCCACTTTTATGATTTTTCTATTGAACAAAAATGCAAAGAGGAACAAAACATCTCTAATAAAATCAAACCCACCATGCCAAATAAAATATCTTCTTTTTTTACTATATTTATATTTCAATTTTATATGGTTTATAGCTATATTTTTCTTTATATTTCAATATGAGTTTGGGTTATGAAAATGAATCATAGAAATATATCTTCCACAACCCCCTCACCAATCATAATTCTCTTTGGACTCCCTTTTTCCCATTGCTTTACCCCACATGGTCCTTTATGATTCTTTTCAAAGAAAAAATAAAGCAGAATAATTCAATTTTTTATTAAAAATATCTTTTGAATAGTAATTTATCTTTTACCTCAACCAACCTTTTATTCTCAAATCTTTCTTCATTAGTTGTAATTAACTCAAAAAGTGATATATATATTTTTACATAGCCTACTTATTAATTAATTAGTTAAGAAATGTACCATTTACTATAAACTAGAATTGTTGTCGGGTATAGAACTTTTATATTTGTACTTTTTTAACACTAATCTCCATGAATTCTTTATTTTTGTGTCGGTATATCTTGATCAATCTTTTATATATATATATATATATATATATATATATAATGACATATGCTTTTTTTTTTCTTTTTTATACCAAATGATATATATTTAAGGAGTGAGAATATGAACGTTTAACATTTGGATAGAATTAATAATATCTTAATTTCTTTTAGTATAAATAGGAAAAAGGAACCACAAACCTTACACAAAAGATATTACTGCTTAGTGTTGAATTGAATTACCAACAAGTGAGTCTCAAAGTTAGGACTTTGAAGGGAGCATATTTTCAAACCCCAGATCTTCAACCACTACGCCACATTTTGAGGACCAATAATATCTAATTAGTTAAACTATATATATAGGCAAATATCTTCTTACTAATGTATAATATTTTTATGCAGTTAGGCCGTTTTCTTTTTAATTAAAAAATATTTTGATTTGAAAATTTAAATTCATAATTTTTTATTTTTTATTTTATATATAATACATCAAGTAAATGGAGCTTGACTATTGCAATCAATTTTTTTTTTTTTTTAACTAATCTCTTTAAAACACTTCATGCATTCTAATATAATGATTTCTCTATAAAAAGCATTTATGTATATACATTTTACATAATATTACATCAAATTTCATCAATAAATTTAGTCACTACAAGTTGATTTACTAGAACACATTAAATAATAAAAAAAAAATTTAATATAAAAATGGTCAAAATATCATTTTGGCTCCTAAACTATCTTCTTTCAATTTCTTCTGGTGTGGATGATGGGAAAACATGGGCAATTAAAATTGAATTTTACAAGAGTATGAAAAGTGGGGGACAAATGGAGAAGATGAAGGAATTGATTTTATTATTATTATTTTTTTTTTTGACACCTTATCTAAATTCTAACTATGGGGACCATTTTTAAACATTTTGCATGATGAAAATTAAAATTAGACTTTTGAAAGTTTAGTGACAAAAAAAATAAAAATAAAAAATAGTCTAGAGACCATAATGATATTATAACCTATAAAAATTGACACAAATGGTAAATGGCTGTCTATACATTCTAGATTAGTGACTACCAACATTTGCATATATAAGATCTAAGAGAATATAAGAATATATACAATTAAAGTAAAACATGCTACAAGTGGATGTTGTCTAACCTGCCTTATGTAGCCAAAAATTAGTCCTTCCATTAGACTCAATCAAGTTCACTAATTTCCAATTAAACCCTTTTTTCACACCATCATTAATTTAGATTTAACAGACTAATGTGAAAAGACATAAAGATTAAAAGAAGAAATAAAGTGGGGAAATGCAAAAATAGTCATAATAACAAAGATTTTTATCAGTTAACATGTGACATGGGATGGTCTCTCTCATCTTCATCCTCAACAGCTCTATTCTCCATCTGTGGGACCACCTATCAAATCACACAAACATGTAATTATAGTATTATTTTTAAGTAATTTATGTTATTTTCCTTCTTTTAATTATTGAAGGAGAAACTTTTATTTTATAGAGTAATACTTATGAAAAAAAAATATTTAGAACCACACATTTTTACTTTAAAAAAAAAAAAAAAATTGATTGATGGAGAGAAAAATATTAAAGAGAAGAAAGAAACGTAAGAAAATAAGAACATGTAGTTTTAAAGGTAGGTAAGTATTTTAATAATTATTCACCCTTAGATAAGTATTACTCTTAATTTATTATTATTGTTTAAATTAATACATTTTTTTTCTCAAAAAATAATAACAATAATAATACATTTTGGGCGTTTTTTTTAAAATGAAACCTTCATTAATAATAATAACAAGACATACAAACAAACTTCTCACCAACTAAGAGAAAATGTTAATAAAATCAAGAAAGAAGGAAAATGAAGCTGAAAAAATTTTGATTGATAGAGAGAAAAATATTAAAGTGAAGAGAGAAACGTAAAAAAATAAAAACATGTAATTTTAAAGGTAGGTAAGTATTTTAATAATTATTCACCCTTAGATAAGTATTACTCTTAATTTATTATTATTGTTTAAATTAATACATTTTTTTTCTCAAAAAATAATAACAATAATAATACATTTTGGGCGTTTTTTTTTTTAAATGAAACCTTCATTAATAATAATAACAAGACATACAAACAAACTTCTCACCAACTAAGAGAAAATGTAAAAAAATACATGACCTTAAAACTTGTCATAGCCCACATGTGAGACCTACCTAAATTTTGAGAACTACTAATAAAGATAACTCTAAAATGATCAACATGAGTCAGAAAGCGGATCTTGAAATATATAGGAGTGAAAAATCCCAATATAAAAGACCAACAAAAAAATTACAACACTATAAAGGTTAAATTTTGATGAACTCTAGAGGTCGTTAAACCAACTGACAAAATATTTACTGACATACAAGTAATCACCAAAAGAAGATGAGTAAACTCCAAAATCTTAGAGGATTGGAGACACTATTCAAGGGTTGCATGTCAATAAATATTACTAAATAATTATATTATATTTGTTTTACCAATTAGACGTTTTTATCATATGTTAATTGGTTTTTGTATTTTTAAAATCGAAATCGTTTTCATCCCTATATTTTAAGAAACTTTTATTAATTCAATAAAATTGAAATACAAAATTGATTTACCACTCAAATAAACAATAATTTTGTAGTGTTTAGTAATTCAAATATAAAATATAATATTTCAAGCTATAATGTGAATTAAGACTTTCTCAAAAAAAAAAAAAAAAAAAGAAGTGAATTAAGACTCATTTTTTAAATTGGGGATATAAAAATTAGGAATGATATCAAGCAAATGATTTTATTTTGGTTATTGTAATGAATAAATTAATTGAATTGAAAACAAACGATTCTACATTTTAAGATAACTATAGAAATTTTTTTGACAAACAAATATTTTGGAATTAAACTATTTACTCTATAAAAATAGTCAAAATAACTCATGAAAAAAAAACATTTTAAGAACAACAAAAACAAATCTGACCTCAAAAGATGATGCGAAAACATTAAATTAAAAAAATAAACAAATAAACTGCAGCTAAATAAATAAATATTTGGGCATAAAACCATGCTTAATTATATTATAATGAACCCTTTTCAACCCGACATCACACCAAACGCTCACATCAACATCATCCGCAAAAAGAGCAAAATTTTGATGAAAAATAAATAAGATTAAAATGAGATAAAATACAAATTATATACATATATATTAAAAAAAAAAAAAAAAAAAAAAAAAGGAAACAAACAGAATTCATTAATGAAAAGAAAAAATTGCTATATATATATGAATGTAAAATTTCTATAATTGGTAGAGAAAAGAAAGAAAAAAGAAATACAATGTTATATGATCTCTTCTACTAACCTGATCCTTAATTGAAGTGTGCGGTAGAGATGATATCCTCCTCGATCTCCTGCTAGATCTACCGTCGATCCTGCCACCTTCTGGATAACAGCCAAAGTTAATAAACTACTATAATAACAAAAAAGAAAAGCTAGAAAAGGAAAAGAATATTAATGATCTTTTGAAAGTGGAAAGAAAGTGATTAAATTTATTTAAAAAACAAATTTAATTTTGTTTTTTCTATAATTAAAGAATATTTTTAATTGTGATATTAATCACATAAATATCTTCTTAAGGAATATTCACTATTCCCATGTTATCACTTTATTTGGTATTGTTTACCGGCTGTATTGGTTGGTCCTTTTGGGTAAAAAATAAACAAATAAAAAAAACCCCAAAAATCGAAAATAATGTCTTTCAAGTTAACCAAAAGTCACCTTGATAAAGTAAGTTTAGTTATATTTTCCTCAACCACTTCAATTCAACGGTGCAATGATTTTATTGTTTGGTCGTAAATCAATTCAACATCAGCATCACATGTTCAATTCCGAAAATCAGTATTTGTTCATCCTATTCGATATGTACTAACAAAAGAAAATCAACTAATACATGTTCAAATTGATTGAATAATGCGAATTAAAGAGGGTAATGACCATTCCAAAATTTGTAATTGATTCTTTTTTGGTATGTAATAGACCCTAATTATATTATTTATTAAACCCCAAATATTAGAATTTATAGTTTTTATATATATCTCGTTAGGTGATATTTTTTTATGTATAAAAGTTAATCTTTCAAATAATTCTGAATGAATCCTCAAATTAAATTTTTTAGATCCATCCCTATTTGAATCTTGATTGATATCAAATTAAAAAAATGTTTTATATATATCTTCCATCAAGTGATCCAGTCTAATCTCCAAAATGTATAATAATAATAAAATAAAAATCTACCTATCCTTAGGCCTAATCCGAATAAAGTGTTGATTTTTTTTTTTAAATTGTATTATTGTAGCCAAACAGGGCTTAAAGGTCAATAATGTGTTAGTTTTATTATTTAAAAGTTTTGACCGTTTAATCTTGATAATCTATAAAAATTAATATTTGACTTTCATTTAATGAAGAGTAAGTGATATGTCGAAGATCTTCTCCAATTTTGACTTCAAGAAAAAAAACTTAAAATTAGCTTGAAAATTAGTGGCATTAAAAGGCAAGATTTAAACTCACCGGAGGTAGGATGGATTATTTTGGTGTCCTTAAGAGATGAATCTAGGGTTGAGTCGGCGGTGTCGGGAAGGAGGCGGTCCAGCCGCAGACGGCGGCGATTTTGGAACATTGATCTGACAAAAGAAGCTTCCATAGAGTTCAAGAAGAGCACGTGCTTCTCGTCGGTCCAAAACGGCCCCGTTTCGCTGAATTGCACGTGCGACGCCATTGCTAGGGTTTATAAATTTAAAAAAAAAAACACAGAGATGAATTTGAAGAAGAAGAAGAAGAAAAGGAAAAATTAAGAATTAAGAAAAAAAGCAAATTTAATTAGGATGGTTTTTTATAGAGCGATTTGCGAAGAGCCCATCGGCTGGCGTTTCCTTTTCGCGCTGGCTTCTCCCCTTTTTTGTCATGTCCTCGCCGCGAATGTAGATTTGCTTTTTAATGCTCTTCCCTACTCGCCTTTCTTCTTTGACACCTGTTTTTTTCTTAATAAGGCCCCCCCAATAAAACTATTCTTAGTTTATAGATTTTCAAAAAAAAAAAAGAAAAAAAGTACTCTTAATTTATCCACCCATTTTTACTAATTAACTAACTCATTAAAATATGTATTTGAGATAATTCAATTCCCAGAAAAATATTTTTTTTTACTTCTCTACTAAATTTCTAATTTTTTTTTTTTTTTTTTTTTTTTTTTTTTTATGGAAATCGAAAAATTAGAATCTCCAAAATACTTCTGTCTCTTCTTTAGGTTGTGATACGATACACAATATATTCTTCTACTTTTCGTTAGGGGATTACTGCTCTCAAATAATATGAAAGTCAAATATCAATTTCCGAACTCCAACCTCTGATCGTGGAGTTGAAATTGATTAACACTGATCAAAATAACCAACTGTGCCACCGATCCATTTGGTGAACCTACACATCATTTTAAAAAAATGAAACCCATAAAGAAAATTATTGTCGTTATCCATAAAAATAAAATAAAAAACTACACTAAATTGATCCAATTCTTCTTATGAATAGAAATACGTGCCTTCTTATTATAAAAAATGAGACAAGTCCTCTTTAATAATATATGTAATATTAAATTTTTTATTTAAACAATATTAAAAAAATTGTGACATCAAATCATTAATCATATGAAGGAGTATTTGTCTTTTGTAAATAGATTTAATAACTATATATTTATCTAAAAAAGTAGGCTATTTTTTTCTATTTTTAGGTTAAATAATAAGAAAATGTGACCCAAATTATATAGTCATGCCTACATTGTTGTGTGTGTTTATTGATTTTTTGTGGGAATGAATTTGAGAGTATAAAATAAAAAGAGTAATCATTGAGGACAGGTGGAAGTGAAGAGACAGCGAGTAGGGAAAGAAAAGTGTAGTCGAGGAGGTGGGGAAGGTTGGGATGCAGTGAAAATATCTGGAAGGATTAAATACTGAAGAGAGATATTTTAGAAGATTAATATGGAGAAATAAAAAGATCTCACCCACTCCTTAGTCCAGTTGGTAGATTTTGACCATTTTGCTTTTTAAAATTCTTTTTCCTTTCCTTTTACTTTTCCACCTGTTTTATTTGCCTCCAAAATATTCTCAACCTTATTGTAATTGCAATTAATGTAAGAAAAAGTTTTTTCTTAGTTAGAGGTAGTGATTCAAATAAATGACTATCATGATCATTATGGGTACATAGATGTCACTTAGCTATCATTTTTATTTTATTAGAAAACTTAGTTTTTTTTTTTGTTTCAATTTATAAATTTATTTTATATATCATTTCTTTTAAATTAACACAATAAAAAAAATTAAAAGATCTTGAAATATGAAAATTGTTGACGTTGAAATTTGTTTTTCGAGATTAACGATGAATTTGTAATAATCTATGAAGAATTACGAGCAAAACAAACTAGAAATCGGACACCGGTGTGGTGTGAGCCACGCCGCCTCAAATGTCTAAGTCAGCTAAGTAAAAAAGGTATAGGAGTCGTCTCCAAAGTTTCAAAATCGCTTACCTCTTTGGTCCATTGACTAACTTACTTATAGGTTGTATGAAACTTTTTTCCTGTATCATTTTAGGAAAGCATTTGCATATCAAGGTGAGCCCAATTTGGGTCTAATCTTATTTAGGCTGATATGGCGAGTGGGCTTGTAAACGACACACAGGTACGAACATCTCGAGCTAGGAGCACGGATCAAACAGAGCTGGGACTACCCAACCTAGCTGGCATCTCGCCCGACTCAACCTGGGGTTGGGTCTTTTTGCCCGTGCCCGACCCGACTTGGGTTTGGGTCTTGCCCTCACAACCCCACACAAGGTTAGGTCTGTCCTTCACATGCTCGACCTAAGGAAGGGTCAGGTCGGTTGCCCTAGGCTCTTTCGCTCGAGCCGACAATTGACCCTGGGATCGGGTTTTTGGCTTGGGCCTGGGCTTCGCTCTTCTTGAGGGAGGCTTGGGCTACTGAGGTTACTTTTGGATTTCGATGGACTTTTATACTTCTCGAGTGCTAAGGATCTCACTGCAGAGTAAAGATCTTATAACAATATATAAGACATATGAATTATTTCTTGATTTTGAGTAATATTAGGCCTGTCTAAAGACATGGGCCTTGACTTCATTTTTTATTCACGACAAGAATTAAATAGAACAAAACTCGTAATTCAATAACAAAAATGTAATGTTTTAAATACATAGAAATCAAATGAAACTAAATTCATAACACTAATGTAAAACGTGACATTCTATAACATAGGGATAATACAAAAACTATACTCTCATGATTAGTTTATTGGCAATTTAAAAAAAAAACAAGGAAAAATGAAAAAAAAAAAAAATTCTGTTAGTTTTCTCTTTATAAAATTTAAAAAATATATTTACATATCGACTTATTTGGCATAAAAATATTAGACTAATTTGTTTGAATTTCTTTTTTAATTTAATAATAATTGAGAATGATGATATTTTAATCTATAATCATAACTAGTGTTAATAAGTTTTAGGGATGGTCCTCAAAGTTTTTTTTACACAACTAAATATAATATTTTTTGAAAGTAAAAGTTCTTTATTATTATTTTATATAACATGCCAATGTGTGTTTGAAAGAAGCAAATGTGAGATATACATCATAAATTTAAGACATACACTGTAAATTATTATTCTAACTTCATTTGGTCATCAAATTTGTTTATTAACCTATACTTAAGATAATGGGAAAAAGGCAAGCTTTTAACAACTAGTTGGCAATTAAATATGAAACATACGTTTAACTCATAGTATTAGTACCAACAAAAGCAGTTACTCAGCGATACTAATATATGTCCAATGACCAAAGGTCTTGGATTCGAGTCTCCCACTCCCAATTGTTGTAATCTCAATAAAAAAAAAAAAACTCATAGTATTAGTGGTTGTGAAATATAAATTTAAAAGCCTTAATTCTATTTTAGTCAAACTATTGCTTTTTGGAGTTTTTTAATTTGGGGAGGAATCTTTCTTTCAAATCAACAAAATGGAAATTTAAATATCTTTCGATCTATGGAAATTTCCTTGTTTCCATGTATATGGATTTTGGAAGTTGCTTGGTTATTCACAACAAAAATTATATTCACACAATTATGATTAATTAAATTAATGGCAAAGGCAGAATTTAAAACTTTTTTTTTTTTTTTTTTTTTTCGTGTGAATTGAATTGAGTTGGATATTAGGCTAATTTAGATGTCATATTAGTAAGTGTGGTAGAATAAAAAACAAGAAGAAGAAGAAGATGCCTGGTCAGTAAGCGAACAATTCAACTTGTCCCACAGCATGTAATATTTTCATATTGGCTAGATGGGATTATTCAAATACTTTATTATAGAGATCCAAAATGCTAAAAGATTTAGTAATTTGAGATAAAATATGTCTTCTTTTAAATTTTTTTAATAACTATTTGTTGTGGTTTTTGGTATTTTTAAATAAGTAGTCGATAAAAAAAGTTCAATGCTATTTAAGAAGAAAGATTCAAATTCAAAATTTTTTGTCATAAACATACTATAGATATATTATATAGTTGGGTTAACCACAATCTTTAATCTTGAACTTGTAAAATAATTACACGTTTTTTTCTCGATATGTTTCTGTTCACTTATTCTTAAAGAAAAATTGTTTTCTTATTTGTGTTTAATGAATTACAACAAAAAATAGTGACTTCTTACAAAATTATTTAATGATTAACAAATGTGTAATGATAAACTTGTATTTTTTTCTTTCAAAATTTGTTATTATTGAAAATAGTAAAACTATTTTGTTCAAATTAGTTGGTAAATTAGTTGAAATTGAATAGAGAGTATAAATTGCAACATTGGAAGTTTAGAGAAAAAATTGACAAGTTTAACTTAGAGGTATTTTTTTTTTATAATTAATATATTTGCAAAACTTAGGAGACTAATAATAATATAAATAGAACACTTAAAACAAAAGTCATCGATATAGTTAATATTTTTATATTTTTTCTTATAATTAATACCGATGAATATTTATAATATAATATTAAAATATATTTATAACTATAAATACAAATACTTTAAAATTGGTCTATTATCGACAATAATTTCCAAAAAATAAATTAGAATCACTAATTCATATCCATCTTAATACAAAACAATGCTAAAAAATCTTGAACCAATTAATTTTAGGAAATTTGTCCGCACATTTTTTTTCTTCATTACAATTATAGCACATTTTTTAAAATAATTTATTCATAGCACATTTTGTCCAAAATTCCTATTCTACCATCATTAGACTTCTATCAGTTCAGCTGATAAATTTCAATCAATTCAGCTAATAGCTTTTATCAGTTTAACTGATAGACTTCAATCATTTTTTTTTGTCCCAAATGAATAAATTTAAGAATTGTGCTTATTTTTTTTTTTTAATATACATGCAAAATCTCCTTAATTTTATAGTGAGAACCATGCATAAAAACATTATCATATAAATATATAACAAAATCCAATAAATTACAAAAAAGAAAATCCAACC
>JBBMKA010089338.1:10862-44199 GCA_037833695.1 Sechiopsis laciniata
TGTGATGTGCTTTTGCTGCAACCGTTTTGGATACTCCTGTCGCGTCATGCCACGTGGAATGTAATGTTTTATTGTTGCTGTTTTCTTTGAAGGTAGGGTTAAAGACAAATTTGTCCGCAAGGTGAAGATAATTATGTTTAGAGAAATACTTCTTCCATATGATTAAGGAGACAAGGTGAAGATAATTATATTTAGAGAAATACTTCTTCTTTATGTATATGTAACATCATTTGGTGTCACAAAATTTTAGTTTAAATAATATTAAAAATATAAAAGAAAAAAATTTTGTGGCATCAAATAGTGCCACATATACACCTTAGTCATAAGGAGGTAAGTATTTCTCTTATATTTATCTAAAGTATTTAAACGATAACAATTGTAATTTAATTTTGATAAATTTTGTATAGTAGGAACCTGTGAATTATAAAATTACATGTTTTAGAATCTGTGAAGGTTTTCATAGACAATCTTGGCCGGACCATCTGTTCACACAAGTGTGCTGAATTTTGTAATTAGTCTTATAAAATTGTTTCGTAAAATTAAAACCAGTATTATTGAGTGTGACTTGATTGAAATAAACATCAAATGACTTGAAATCTAACTCTACTTCGAGTGTTCGAATTTTTTTTTTTTCTTTTCCATTATTAAAAAAAACATAAATGAACATCAAAGGACTTGAAATTGAACTCCGCTCGGAGTGTCCGATTATCATTTTATTTATCCTTTTCCATTATTAAAAAAAGAAAAAACACAAATGAACATCAAATGACTTGGAATCGAACTCTGCTCGGAGTGTCCATTGATTATCAATTTGTTTTTCCCTTTCCATTATTAAGAAAAATACAAATGAACATCAAATGACTTGAAATCGAACTCTACTTGGAGTGTCCATCGATTATCAATTTGTTTTTCCTTTTCCATTATTAAAGAAAAAACACAAATGAACATCAAATGACTTGAAATAGAGCTCTGCTTGGAGTATCCATCGATTATCAATTTGTTTTTCCTTTTCCATTATAAAAAAAAAAAACACAAATAAACATGCAATGACTTAGAAATCAAACTTTGCTCATGTTCATCGATTATCAATTTGTTTTTCCTTTTCAATTATTAAAAAAAAACTTAACATTAAATGACTTGAAATCGAATTCTTCACAGAGTGTCCATCGATTATCAATTTATTTTTCCTTTTCCATTTTAAAAAAAAAAACACAGAACAAACAGTAAGACAAGTATTTGATAACAGCAATCTTATTATATATGTTTAGTTTTAGAAACCAAACCAAAATTAAAAAAAAAAAAAAAATTGATTTTTAAAATTTAATTAGCATTCACAAACTTTTTAGAGGAAAGATGGATTACATCGTAAGAAAGATAGAACACAAGTAAAAATAAGTTTAAATTTCAAAAATAAAAAATAAAAAGCCAAATGATTATCAAACAAAGTCCAAATTAACCACATATTAAGGTCTAAATTAACCACATATTAAGGTCCGCAACTGATTAGAACTTGGAACCAAATCAAAATCAAGTTCTGTTTGGAGGCATCACATAAACACATTATGGTTCCCCAGGAGATAAGGTGAGCAAAACTAACTTAACTAGAAAAACAAAAGAAAAACATGAAGAAAGTTTCTTTTCTATGCAGCCAATCTAAACTGTACAAGATAAAAGTTGGTATTAGTGCTTCTGGAGCTCGTTGTTTCTGTTCCATTCTTGTTGGTGCAAACCAGTTACACAGCTTTGGAAGTTAATATTTGGAGATGCCTCCAGAGCTTGATTAACCTGCGGCTTCTGGCTAAGAACATTACCCTTGTAAAAGTAATCCGAACCGACACGATTCGAGCCATTTGCACTAGATCCTTGGGTTTTTGAGGAGCTAAGTTGGTGAAAGTAATTCTCAATATCCGGATTGATATCAACTGGGATTTCACCAGTTAGAGTTTTGATGGCAAATTCTATACAAGGGTCTGCCAATATTTCCCCAACTGGCAACTCCGAAGTGTTGTAGTTTTCGACCTTCTCGGCTCGGCTAACAGGAAGTTCGGGAGATGGCAACTTCTCATTAAGCTTGTTTTCTGGCTCTAAGTTTCTCATCTCATTTGGAGTGAAGGCAGCTGAAAGATGATTAATGTTGTTTGGCATCAGTGAAGCTTCTGAGCTTATGGATGCCTCAAAAACTCCTCCAGTAAGAGTTTTAACTGCAAATGCAATGCAGGGATCAGTTAATAAGTCCTCCATAGGTAGCTTAAGAAGCGGGCCTTGTTTTACATCAGCCTGATCTTCACTTTCAATTTCGCCGACACGCTTTCCCGGAACTACCTGCTTCTTAACATGCTTTGGCAAGCCAACACAAAAGTTTTCTTTTCTACTTGAATCTGGACATTTGTTGATTATGCTCTTTGTTTCATGCTTGACATCAGTGTTCTCAGGACATTGAAATGCCGACTTATTGACTACTTGCTTATCAGACTCTTCACATGCACCTAGACGAGTTCGACGACTTGTTTTCACCTCAAGCACTGGCTCAGCTCGGACCCCTGCAAGTCGTTTTGAAGCACGACGAGGAAAGTTTACATCTTCTTTAGTTTTCATTTTTCTCTTTCTACTCTCGTTCTTTGTTGGTCCATCTTCAATAGCGCATTTGTGTTGGATGGATTTATCAGGAGTTGACCCAAGTTCAGTAAAATCATTGTCTCCATCTGATTGCTCCAAATCTTTGGGCTCTAGTAGAGTTGAGCAATGCACTTCAGTGCCTATTTCCCCTGCAGCATTCATTAAATTCACATTAATCTTCAACAGGCAGAAGGCAACTTCTATAATCGAACGAAAGAACTTGTTATCTTAAGCTTTTAAACAATGTTACACTAAAGCTGGCATGTTCAAAAATATACCATGACTGGAATTATGTTCAGAAAGGGGCATGCTTTCTCCAACAATGGTAGCATTTGGAAAAATAGCTTCCTCATTTGTTATTTTGCTCGGTTCTGATGAGTTCTCGCTCCATATAATCTGCCTCCTTGCTTTGCCAATCGCTTGCATTTCTTTCTTGGGAACAGCAGGGGACTAAGAGAGAAAAGGAAAGAAAAAGAATTTAGTGAAACAGCAAAGAATAATCAAACTTCAGTTTGAAACAAATTACTTTTTGCATTTTGGTTTAAGATAGAACCAGGGAATGGTGCAACTAGTCAGAGAAACAAAACAATTAAGAACTAAATGAAAATTTTTAGATTCAGGGCAAGCAAATATCCAAATTGTTTATGAAACCTTAAAAATCTCAAGTCCACAGTCTAATTCTCTGAAGATCGAGAGAGCGACCTTGCACGAGTGTTAAATGTTAATAGCTGCTGTTGGAAAAGTCAGATTGACAAGCAGCTCAAAAGGTATTTGTGGGTTTCAACAATCAGCAATTCATCCAAAATTCAGCCAAGAACACAAATGGGATAGGATGGATGAAATCACTTCAAAGTATTAAGCTCATTTTCTCAACGGCTAGTTGGAACAACTGATGAGCACTCTAATCATAAAAAAATTTAGTAATATAAACTTTGAGTACCTTGAGAGTACTTACAGAGATATCGTTGTGCTGAAACTCAATGTCGCTGTCCCTCTGGTTCTTTGTTTTATATCCTAACCGGCCCACTTTTCCAGTTATTAGATACCGATGTACATCCCTTATCGAGCGAAGTGCATTTCCACTTACAGGATCAATGTAAAACTGCAAAATAAGTTGATTCCTTCACTTCCATATTATTTATCATGTCACTAACTTTAGGGCACTAAATACATGGATCATGAGACAAATATAAACCACAAGAAAGGAAATAGATGATCAATTACTGAATCTCTTCTTATCCTGTTAGGAGTCCTTGTTTCTCTGACTTCTTTGATCCATCCAGGAGGTAACCCATTTGCTAAAGTCTTCTGAACTTCTACCTAGATTGCTTGAATAATAGAGGTTTTTAAAGAAAAATCATTGAAGTTCATGAAAGGAAAGACCATATAATTGAAAACAAAAAAATAGAGTAGAGGATAGATTTTTTTTTACAGACATTTTTCCCTGGTTGTTTGTCTGTTCTCCTCTCTTGAGATTCAGGATGGCAGATTCCAGTAGTTTTGAGATATCTAAACATTTCTGCCCTAGAATTAAATCTCATTTGGCTTGAGGATTCAATGTAATACTGCAACATTAGAATCAGTCACAAAGATCAAACAATTGATTTATCTTGAAATGATCAAAATAGGCTACTATCAGTAATGTGATATTTATTCAGACCTACTTGTCATATTAACATTCCAATTGATAATGAAGTGTCATGTGGAATTCATAGTTAACAAATACATATTTGGATACTAAAGACAAATAACTAGAGTTATTTGATCATGAAAAACTGTGTTATGTTTTTAAGTCATGAATGGAAGTTGCACAAAGATAACGCAAGCTTTAGTTGTCTTTTTCTTAAAGAAAAATGATATCTCAATTTGCTGCTTCACAGGACTAAACAGAAAAAAGGCCTGAAAATAGTTCATTCAAAATGCAAACAGAACATTTCAACAGATAGAGTGACTTAGCCAGGGATTATATGGCATTGTTTATTTATTTATTTTTTGATAACCATGAGTGTCCAGACCAAGTTACGGGCACCTTGAATATTCTCAAAGCCTGAGAATATTTGAATGTCAAGGAAACGGTAAGATACCTATCCGAAATTAATTATATAATAATATCATAACATAGGAGCAAAAAGAAAGTAAGTCATTTACTCAGACCAGAGAGTTAGCTTTAGTAATTAGTGTAACATCATGTCCCCAAGGGAGACAGCCTTGAGTTCTCGACGTATGTTCATTTCGAGGTTCCAAATTTGAAATTCGAAATTTTCAAATGAACTTAATTGTAAAATTTCTTATTATCTCCCAAGTCCGAACCTTGAGACAGTCGCACGTACCCGAGAATGTGTATGTAGTGAAGCCAAGATCCGCTCCCGATTATTTAAAAAAAAAAAAGGTGTAATATCTAAAAGCACACACAAGACCACACATTTCTCCCCCCCAAAACAGTCACCTATCTCCTCCTTTTACAGCCTACACAACCAAACAAAACCCCCCAAATTTTCCCAACAGAAGTCCTACTTCCTAACAAGCCAAAAAAAAAAAAAAAAAAAAACACATCTTCAACATTCAACAACAGCAGAAGAATCTATGCAACAAAAGCTAGTTATAACAGCATTGTTGAACATAAAAGTTACAAACTCAGCCAAAGATCTATAAATTCATAAAAACATAACAAAAAATCACATGAAAAAGAAAAACCATAAACAATATTAATAAAAAAAAAACCAGTACCTTATCCTTTTTGCCATTCTTCCTCATTTTGACCTTCACAGTCCAGCCAACTGGTAGCCAATCCTCTGCCTTCTGGTTCATCATCAATCCGGAATCTCAAACTTTCCGGCCAAACCCACCAACCAATCTCAATAACCCTTTTCAAGATTCTGATTTTGAAGTCCAAATCTCAAAAACCCTTCACGGGGTTATAAAAAAAAAAGGAGGATTCCGACAAAAATGTTGTTTGAAACCACGTGTTCCGAGGAGCAACCTGCGAGGCATATAAACGTGTCGGACCCCATTTGATTCTTCACATTTTGATTACGAAATTCAAAAATAAAGGTTGAGAGATTGAAATGTAGCACCGCTTAAAGTTTATGAGGACTTTGGTTAAGTTACCTGTGAGTGAAGCAGAGGATTGAAACCGCTGGAGGTTCTGGTAATTTCTTCTGTAACGGAGAGTGGAAAAAAAGGGTGATGTTTTTCGATGTACCTAAACTTTATTTTATTTGGAAATGTTGAAGATTTAGATTTACTTTCGAGAATGGTGGAATATATTCTAGTTTTGAAAAATGAGCGGGTTGTTTTGTTTTGGGTGTTTGCATACTGCCAAGTGGGACTTTTTAAGAAGTGAAAGAAACGGGTTTGTGAAAGAAACGGGTTTGAGGTGTTTGGAGGAGTTAGACATTGATTGGTTCAACCCCACGATTCACGTTTGGTAGAAAACGGTCTCAAAAAGTGTATATGAAGGTCTTCATAAATACTTTCACTCTTGGCAATTATGTCAAACCACTAGCAAGCTCTTCGTACCAAATGAGGGTTTATGACACAACCACGAATTTTATGTCACAATCATTCTTAAGAATATATTTGGATGGAGAGAAGAATGAAGTAGTTTGAATGAGGGGTTAAAATGAGATATTTGAATGAGTGATTATGTACAAGTTATGTTTCAATAAGGTTGTTTGAAGGAGGAGATGTAAAAAATTGTGTTTGAATAAGCGTGTTTAAATGAGTGGTTGCACTAAAATCATGTTTGAATAGAGTTGTTTGTAAAAAAGTTGTATTGAGGAAGGGTTGTAAGAAAATATTATTTTTAAAATATTGTTTGGATGAAAGGTTAGAATGTGAGATTGTATGAAATTTGTTTATCCTAAATAAACATGGATAAATCTTATCCCACATTCATCCAATCACCCCTAATCTTTTTGTGGATATTAAACTTCAAACTAATGAGGGAACTTAACCCAAACGATTTTTTAACTGATTTTCAAAATTGAATGAATGACCTGAGTTGAAATAACACCAAATAATAAAACTATTAGCCCAATAACATTACCGAGGAAAACGATCGTTCAAAGCCCCTTTTTGAGCCACTGCCACAGTAATACTAAAACAAAAAAGAAACCCTTTGTTCATTTTTCATTTTCAAAAAGAAAAAAAGGGTAAACTTTGAAATAAGGCGCACAAAATTCCATATTTTTGTCGATAGCAAGGGAAAACAAACACAAGCCCAAAACCTCTCCAGTGGAGAAATGGGAGTAAAGAACTTGTGGGATATCTTGGAATCGTGCAAGAAAACTCTCCCACTTCATTGTCTTCAGTAAGTTCTTTCCTTTTTGTTTTTTTTTTTCCTCCCATTTTCTTGGTAACCAAACAGGGGATTTGTATTTTGTATTTGTGTTTTTTGGTTTTCAAGTTTGAGCTTTTTTTTTATTGAATTTTGAAATGGGGTTCAGGAATAAGAGATTATGCATCGATCTCTCATGTTGGATGGTTCAGCTAAAAAATGTAAGCAAATCTCATTCTTGTCTGAATCAGAAGAGTTACCTGAAAGGGCTCTTTCATCGCCTTCGAGCTCTCATTGCCTTGAATTGCAGCCTTATTTTCGTTACAGGCATGCTCCTTTTTGTCTTCTTCATTCTTCCATTTCCATTCTTTTCAACTTCTCTACATTACACTGCACAAATATTATGAAAAACAAATGATGGGTTTACTTCAAAATTGGCATAATGGAGGTGTTTGGAGGCAAGAAGAATAGGAATGATACAGGGAGAATATGTAGGAAAATGATTATAGAATGTTTGGTGTGAACAACTCGTGGGTCCCCAAAGGGCAACCGCATGGGGCTTCCAAGTTATCCCTTGGAGGTCCCATTTTTGAGATCCATAAGTTGAACTTAATTATAAAATTTCTTGTTGTCTTTTGGATTTGGGCCTTGGGACGGGTGCATGGGCCCTCAAGTATATGGGAGCAAGCTCCAATTCACAATCATTAAAAAAAAGGAAAAAAATGTTTAAGGTGAAAAAAATGATTATCTTTTGTGTTTGAGATGAAGGAAATGATTATCTATTGTGTTTGGAGTGCCGAGAATCATTAAAACGGAATGAAGAAATTATACAATGAGTATAGGAGAATGAAAAGTAGTCATGAGAATTGAGAAGAATAAAATGTGAATACAATGACTTAGCGAGTATAGAGAGAATAGAAAGTGGTTATGAGCAAATAAAAAGTGGCTATAGGAGAGATTATGGAGGAATTAATATTGATTAGGGGGGAATGATTCTCGGTGGCCCTAACCTGAGTAAGTGAATATTCTTCACATAATCTTTCTCATTCTCCTTGCCTCAAACACCCGTACATATAGTCTAATTTTGCATTCTTTTGCTGCCTGTAGATGGTTCAATTCCAGGCATCAAACTTTCTACTTATAGACGCCGCTTGAACAATGGAAGTGAGGTGGGACATAACCCACTTTCGTTTTTATTTTCCCTTTTTTACTTGAATCTTACTTACAACAGCTGCAACCAATACAGGTTGCTCAAAACGAAGCAAATCCCCAACAAATATCCTCACTGAAAAGAAACATGGGTTCTGAGTTCTCTTTAATGATAAAAGAAGCAAAAGCCTTAGGACTGGCACTTGGTGTCCCTTGTCTAGATGGGTAAATTCTTTTGTTTATTAAAAAATCTTATGAATCTCTAAGTTGTTGAAGGGTAAAAGAAAAATCCACCATTGCATATGCTGTTGCCCAAAGCAAATTTAAGTTTTTGTTCTGTTTTAGGCTTAATCACAAAAGTGTTCATTAAATTTTCTTTCAGAACTAAATTCAAAAGTTTGATGAGAATCTAGACTTGACCAAAGAATCCAAACATTATTTTAGTCAAGGTTTGAGTGTCTTGTGGTTTTCTGAATTTAGGCCTGAGGAAGGGGAAGCTCAATGTGCATTACTAAATTCAGAGTTATTATGTGTAAGTTGAGACTTAGTTATGATGTGTCATTGCCTCACATGCTTGTATTGAACATCATTGCTGTTATTAAATCATCATTTTCTGATCAGGGTGGATGTTTTACTTCAGATTCAGATGTTTTTCTTTTTGGTGCTAGGACAGTATATAGGGATATCTGCCTTGGTGAGTGTACTACAACAGGCTCAGTTTCTCTAGAATTGGTTTATATTTGTAAATGATGTACTCATTATGCTCATATTTATTGTTAAATTAGGAGATGGTGGTCATGTAGTTTGTTATGAAATGGATGACATTGAAAGACAATTGGGATTTGGAAGGAACTCAATGGTTAATTTCTTCTTTCTTCTTCTTCTTCCTCTACATTTCAAAGAATGTGTGAATTTAAGTGGCTGATGTGTTTGTCGAAGTCGTAAGTTGGCTCGGACACTCACGGATATAAAAAAGAGGGTCGACTGTTTCACTTGTAAGATGTTATCTCTTTGAATGATCAAATATGTTATCATCACCATATCATTTTGTGATTTCCAGATTACTTTGGCTCTACTTCTTGGCAGTGACTACTCGCAAGGCGTTTACGGCATGGGTCGAGTAGGTTTCAATTCTTTTTTTCTTAGTTTGATTGGTTTATATACGAACAACTCGACTGCAATGTGTAACTCTGTCTATGTTATTTCTTTGCCCTTTGTAGGAATCTGCTTGTCAGATTGTTAAAGCAATAGGAGATGGTGCTATCCTTCAAAAAATTACATCTGATGGACTGTCTTTCACAAAGAAGGGCAAAAATTCCAAGAAGCAAGGTTTAAATATATATTTTTTTAAATTTAATTTAATTTAATTTTTAATTTTTAATTTTAATTTTAAGTCTGGTTATACTGCTACTGTAGAACTTCCATCTCCTTTTTAACACTAAAATAAGTGGGATAGGGGGACTTAAACCTAGATAGAAACTTAAAACAACCATTGGAGCCACCACCATCAATTGTGGGCTTAGGAACTTAAACAGTACAGTTTTGATAATATTCTGTGATATGAAAGGTCAATCAAATTTTAATACATGATGTTTTAAAAAAAGTTACAATATATGATGTGGGTTACTTTGGTTTGTTTGTAAAGGGGATGGACAGTATATGGAACAGTTTTCACAAGTGATAGATGCCTATTTGAAACCCAAATGCCACACAGCTGATTCTGATGCTGTCACTAGGTGAGCTTGTTGCACCTTTGGAATTACATTAGAAATAGTTCTGTTTGTGTTTGCAGAAGCCTTTCGACTTCAACATATGTTCGAAGTTCATTTATTGCAAGGCTTGTAATTTTGTCATATTGATACTTTGAATTTAACAAGTAGATTTGAACCCGTAACCTTTTGGTTATTAGGTCATATAGCATGCTAGTTGAATATCACTCTGGTTGGTAGTGTCGTACTGATATTTTCTAACTTGATTTCAGAGAATTTCTATTGATTGAAATTACCTTATGAAATGAATGTTGATTTTGTTACATGCATATGCCTTCAACATTCCTTTTTCTCTACAGGGTTCTTGTTCAGCATCGTTTTCAACGTGCTAAACTTCAGCAGATTTGTTCAGACTTTTTTGCATGGCCTCCTGAGAAAACAGGTTCTTATTTTCTTTTTCCTCTTTAAAGCTAACTAGATAAAATTTTCTTGTCACTTTGATGTTTTAGCTTGTAAATAATCCGTGTATGGTTCAGATGAGTACATTCTTTCAAAGATAGCCGAAAGAGATCTACGACGATTTGCTAATCTTCGATCCAACACATTAGAACTCGGTTTCAACATTCCACTTCAAGAGGTATTTTTATTTCCCCAACCTGGTTCAGATGACTGTTCATTATTCTTTGATTCTTCTACTTATATCAGTTGTCAATGATATGCATACTGTTTGATTTTGTTTTTTTTATTACAGGTACCAGTAAGTTGTCCTGTTTCTGGAATTGTCAAGCTCAGAAAAGCACAAGGCAAAGATTGCTTCGAGGTTTCTTGGAAAAATATATATGGACTTGATTCATCTGTAGTACCAGCAGATCTCTTGCACAGGTATGGAGTGTCATTACACCGTACTTGTTGATATATGCATTGAACCGTTTGATATCCTACGATTACTTAGTTGGGAGTCACTACATCAGTCTCGCTAAACAGCAAGTTGGGGTCCCAGGGGCGAGGCACATGGTGGGGTTTGGGGGCAACGCCCCGAAACCTAAACGAAATATGTAATCAAGTTTCTATTTTCGTATATGGACTTTTATGTAATTGAGTCTTAACTGTAATAGAGTTTAATTAGAGTGCACTATATAAACTTGAATTAAATCCTATCCCCATGATTAACATTTTGTATTTTTCGTTGTCTACTTAATAAAACGTTCTCTCTTCTGCCCTTGGATGTAGCTAACACACTGTTAGTGAACCACCTAAATTTTGTGTGTTCTTCTCTTTACGTTTTTTCTGTATTTTTTGTTTGATTGTTGATTGCCGTTTTCATAACATGACTTATGTGGTTCATTAATATTGTGTTAACTACGTCTATAGACAAGATCCCGTCCTGAGTTTTCATACCACAGGTTCACAACACAGTTCAAAACATTTCAACAAATCTTTAACTTTATACTATACTGCAAAGTTTTTGTATCTCAGTTTCTTCTGTAACAAATGACAATTTGTGTGTTCTTCTTTGTATATATACAGTGCCTGTCCCGAGATGATAGCAGAATTTGAAGAGCAAAGAGCTGAAGGAAAAAAACAAAATAAGCGCAAAACAAAAACAAAGAAGTCAGAGGCTGCTGTGGCAGAAATTGATGAAAGACTCCAAACTCTGTTGCTCGAAATAGAATCCGAAAGCAGGGTAGTTCATAATCTTTCCCAGGCTCCAATAGTTTCAGAAAACAGTAACTCTGCTACTGGTGTTGATGAATTGCAAGAGATTTTTCTTGATGTCGAACCAACAACCATTGTGGATCGTGCTCGTTGTGCAGAGAAGATCGAGGTCATCAATCTCGTAAGTCCTTCACCTGCGGTGCGAACCCGTAATGTTTCGAAATTTCAACAGGGAAACAGTAAAAAAATTGATGTAATTGATTTGAGTGACACAGAAACTGATCAGTCACCTGAACATGAGAGAAAGGCTAGAGAGTTGAGATTGTTCTTAGCCTCTTTAAAGGGCAAATGAATTACTCTGAAATGCCAATAAATGTATTATATATGTAGCAAGGAAAGTTGCAACACTACAAAAAGGAATTAGGATTCAGAACTTGGCTTCCATGAATGTATTCAATTTGCCCTTTTCCTCAACAAGATGATCCTCTTGCAAAAGAAAGAAAAAAAAACCACTAATAAGATACATTTGAAATCAGGCTGCACTAATGCTTGTAATATAAAAGCTTTGAATGCAATGCATAGCATACATGTTTCACTTTTAGTCATGTAGAAGTAATCCGAATCGACACAATTCGAGGCATTTGAACTAGATCCTCGGGTTTTGAGGAGCTAAGTTGTTGAAAGTAAAATCCGAAGTCGATTCTAGCTTCTCAACAACGTTATAGTTTTCGACCTTCTCAACTCGGCTAACAGGAAGATCTGGAGATGGCAACTTCTAAGCTTGTTTTCTAGTCCTAAGTTTCTCGTCTCATTTGGAGTGAAGGCAGTTGAAGGATGATCTATGTTTATGGATGCCTAAAGAACTCCTCCAGTAAGAGCTTTGGACGGTAATTAAACATCATAAAATTGACAAAGTGCAAAGACGAAAGGTCGAATTACCAAAAACATACTTTTTTTTTCTTTTAATTATAACCGATTTGCATTTTCTGTTTTTCACTGTGTGTACTGATATGTACATCAAGGGATGCATGTTAAACGTTGTTTGGTTTATCCATATATACGTTGTCTTCTGTTTTGAGCACATTTTGTTCCTCTAATTATGTACCAATATGTAATCCTAATGATTGCTAAAATTAAAGTATATCCAAGCAACCTGTGAATGTTATCCCTACAAACCCTAATTGAGACAACCTAAGCCATTTGGCCAAACACTTTCGTTTGTTCTCATTTTTTTTTAATTCCTCTACTTCGGGGGGAGTGTTGTATAATGTGATTTTATAGGTAATTTTAATATAATTTGATAAAAGATATTGCAATTTAAATGTTAGGGGGATTGGATTTAGGGATTGGGAGAGGAAATTATCCAACCCCATATTTGTTTTTTTTATACATTACAGCTTCTCTCAACTCCTCCTCACATTCCATCAAACATATTTAATCATATAAAATATTAAATCAAATTTTATTACAATAAAAATTAATATAAAATAAAAAAATTTCTCTCTTTGACACCAATTCTCAAAAAAAAAAAAAAAAAAAAAACTCTTTTCAAATCACAAATTCCCCCCAAAAAATTCTAACATCTCTTCTCCAAAAAATCAATTTTCAAACAAATACTTCATTCTTTCAAATCACTAACTTCCTCTCCATTTCCTCTTCCTCTCCTCTCATCTCTCAAACTCCAAAATTCAATCAGACCCTAATGCTTGTTTTGGGATGAGATGAGGTGAGGTGTTGGACGTCAACACTTTGTTTGGCCCAAGGTGTTCTTCACCTCATCTCATCTTTTTTTTTTTCTTTTAACATTTTTTCATCTTTTTATTTATATATTTTTTACTTGTTTTCTTATTTTATGTTTTCTTATTTTATTATAATATATATTTTTTTAAGAAACAATAATATTATTATTTAAATATATTAATATTCACGTATATAATTATAATAATTATTCTACTAGTATATCTTTTTTTTTTTTTTTTTTGAGAAAGAAAAGAAAATAGCAATTACACCGAATTAGAATCTCCCGGACATGTGGGTAGACTCTTCACTAATTCATCTAAATATCAAATGTTTATTTAAATACATTTGAATTTTGAAAGTTAAAATAAATAGATATATATTATCTCTTAATATATGATAATAAATTTTAATATTTTTATTTATAAAAAATTAAATATTTTTTTATTACTTTGTTAATTATCCTTAATTACAAACTTTTTTTATGAAACTTTAATTGTTTAGAGATAGACTATAAATATTGTATTTACAAATTTATAATTAAAAAATTAGTGTTATAAAATAATGTATTCCTTTTTAATATTAACGATATGTACATCAATTTATTAAAGCAACAATTAAATTTAAATATTCTTAAAAAAATAATTAAATTTAAATAATTTATACACATTAATTTTTTTTTGTTGAAATCTTATACACATTAAATTTTTATTCATGGTTTACAATAGGTTTAAGAGTATGGACTTTTTTCCAACAAACTTAAAAATATTGAATTTATTTTATTTGTTAAAAAAATGAGATTCAAATTTTGTACTCCTATATTAAGCTACACTTTAAAATAATAGTAGGAGTTGATCTTTTTTTTTTTGAAGGGGTAAATTAATTTAAATAATTTTGAGAGTTTTGCTTATATACCAAAAACAATTATAAGTTTCAAGACTTAAATGAGTCAACATAGGAATTGAGATCTATTTTATATTAAAAAAAAAAATCCAAAATTTGAGAGGTATTATCTTACTTCCATGTAATAATTATTATCAAAATGCGACTGAATTCACTTTTAACTACAAAAAAAACAACAAATTAAAAAATTTAGGATGTTTATGGTTCCCTAGAAACGTCAATGACTAATAAAATAAATATGTTTAATTTATTATTACCTATTAATTAGTATATTTTATTGACAATTCTTTGACATTCGATAAATATGAATATGAATATGAATGTATAAGAAAACAATTTTTTCTTATAAATAAAATAAAAATAAAAATTGCTATCAAAATTTTATAATGACTAGTTTAACCAAATAGTTTTATTTTTATTTTTTAATTTATTATTTTTTAATAAATAGAATCTTGGTGTTTTAAATTATTATTTTTTTATTATTATTTAAATCTAACAAATCTTGAAAAAAAAAATTATTAATGATCTACAAATATTTTAGATTAGTCAAACTTCATTTTTGTGGTGTGAAGTTTTTTCTCATTATTTTTTTTAATTAAACAATATTAAGATGTGAAAGATTTGAAATTTTAATCTCATGATTATTATGTCATACATAATATCATCGAAACTCTGTTTCTTTTGAATATAAACATTAATATAATCAAATGGTAGTATAAAATTAATTTTATATTACTTACATTTTATTTATGATAGGGATTATGTTTACATACTTATGATAGTGGTTATGTTTACATACATATGTTAATGAAAGGGCAATGAATCACATATATGTGACGCCTCTCGCACCACACATCTCAATTTTTTTTTTTAAGAAATTTTTTTTTGTGTGTGTGACTTCATGGCTAGGGACAGCCTTGACTACCCCGAGATTGCCCTCTAATTTGAAATTCCATCGTTTTTTTTTTGTATTCCATTCGTTAATTTACTATTCAATTGGAAAGCTTCGCTTAAGTTTATTTAACTGAAGTAGTTGTAAATGGCTAGTTTTAAAAAATATATTAGGGAATCGACTTCTTTTTTGAAGTATTTAAATTTATGTCTAAAGGAAAATTCGGGTAGAGAGAAAAATAATAATTGAATAAAAAAGGTATTGAACTAAATCACCACATCAATAAAAAATTCATTGGATAAACAACTAACTTTCTATTTTTTTAATTTTCACAAATAATATTTTGTCCGAGATTTAAAAAATCCCAAGTTATCTAAAAAATAACTGCCATCTTTTGAGAATTTTTGAAATCTTGGGCTTCTTTTTTTTTTTTTTTTTTTTGAAGATTGGACAAAATATTATTTGTGTCATTGCAAATTAAAGAAAAAAAAAAAAAAAAAAAATTGCAAATAGAGTCACCCCTGATTCTCACCTTTACAAGAAATGGCCGAAAAAAAGAGATTGCATTCATCCGTGGCTGCTTCCTAATTCTAGGATTCACAAGTGGCATTCATTCTCTCCGCTTTTTGCTCACAAAAATTGTGTGCCGCTATCTTCGATGAAAGTCACTCCTATCATAGTTGCATTCAATGATATTTGGTAGGACAAAAAAAATATATTTGAATTACAAAAGATTCTAATTTTAAGAGTATAAAAACATAATTCTAAACTAAATTCTAACTTTCTTACGATATAGGGACCACATGATTAAGTTTTATACTTACCTTCCTAACAAGACCATGGCCATGCTTCTAGCTTCGTTAAATTGATGGCAACTTCTTTCCATATTATCAGCAGCACATATTGCAGCTTTCAAGAACATAAAGAATTCCTCAAAAGCATCAATTCTCTCTTCTGAGTCACCAACTTGCAAATGCTGTTCTTTGGATTTTCGTTGTGCTCTACTGGTTACTATTTTTTCTAACCAGACCCCCATTTCTGTGGCCCGTGCAATACACGATAAAGGTATCTAAAAAAACATAACAAACCATAAAATGAACAAAAGTCAATAATGCATTCAATTAAAGCCATCTATAAGATTTCAAATTACCTGTGCAAGTTGGGCAACCTTGAAACCGAAGCTACTTTCCGCAACACCAGGAGCGAGCTTATACAGATAAGTAACGTCGTCGGGATCAGATTTTGAGGTCGCTAAGCTTGGATTATTGTGTGAAGAAGTAAGATAGGAAACATGGTATACCCCCACAGAGCCTGGAAACTCCTTTACAATATCAGCAACTTTCGGATAGTGGGTGACAAAGAGAACCAAAGATTTCTTGTGGCGGAGGAGATTATGTAGAGTTGCGTAAGCGATGGCGACCCCGTCGTGGGTACTTGTACCTCTGCCGAGCTCGTCAATTATGACCAAGGAACGTGATGTGGAATGATGGAGAATATGTGAAGTCTCAGTCAGTTCTTCTAAGAAGGTGCTTCTACCTTGCTGAATGCTATCAGAAGCACCCATACGAGTGTATATAGCGTCCAGGACATGGAGTCTTGCTGAGGATACCGGCACAAAGGAACCAACCTGAACATCAGAGAAAAATATTTGGAAAGAGAAAAGAAAGGGAGGAAGAATAGGTAATATCTGATCTGATTCTTTTGTTAACGTGAAGGAAGGCAAGGGAGGCAAGAAGGAACGACGAACGAGTTGGTGACGTTATGTTTACGTGAGGTCACCTACCATACAATCCACCACAGAACACACCCTCCCTACCATCCCAACCAAACCCAAAACTACTTTCATTTTCTAGTAGATCTTTTTTTTTATATCCATGAGTGTCCAGGCCAGTTTACGCACTTTGACTATTTTCACGAGACAAACAGCACGACTCTACATTTGGATGTCAAAGAAACCTGCATGGCCACCATGGATTGAACTCATAACATCTTAAATCCCCAAGGCTCTCTTTCATCCCAAGATGGTTTTTCACATATTTTCATCTAATTTTAGAGTGACATGCAGTGAAGACCAGATTTCTATCACGATCACATGACAGTCAAATTGATGTGCAATTACCAATTGCCAACTTAACCAAAAAAAAGGAACTGGAAAATAAAGGCAAGACCAGAAAGAAAACGACCCACAAAACTAAAATCACTCGAATATGACCAAATAGAGAGGGCAATTTAGGTGCAGCCAGGTGCAGCCATGGCTGCACCCTAGCCATGATGTCAACATATGTGGCGCCTCTGGCGCCCTCCCAAATAGGTTGCTCTCAGATGCAACTATGCAATTTAAACAAGCATGCTTTTCCATTTTACCTGAGCCATTAGAGCAATGAGAGCAACTTGTCGAATGTAGCAACTTTTCCCCCCCATGTTTGGTCCTGTAACAATTTGACAATGCTCTCCATCCACGTGTAAATTCGTGTCGTTTGGGACAAAGTTTCCTTGCAATATACTCTCGAGAACCTGCTTCGTCATATATTGCACATATATATAAAAACCAGAGTATAAAGTTGTATCTATGTTCTCTAGATGTTGAGCTACATGACAATAAAAATTCAAACTCCGACATCTACAATGATTGTTATCTGACACTTAGGGTGGGAATTTGAACATTTGAGCTCTTGGTCTAGACTAGAGTCTATGCTTCAACCATTTTAGCTAAAGTTGCATATTCAATGCCTCATCTAAAGAATATGGAAAAAAAGGACATCTAGTACATGCACTGATGCACATGAAGGACATGAAAAATTGATTTAGTTGAATGAATAATGAACATTGATTAGCATACAATTATACCGGATGGCGTCCAGAACTGATAAGTATCTGAGCAGGTTCATCATCATGTACAAACTCTGGCCGAACATAGTTCTGTATAAATTTAAGTTCAAAGGAATAATAGTTTAACATCATATTATGTTATGATGATTGAGGTAGTTTTTTTAAATAATTTTTTTTTACCTTATTTCTTGAGAGAATTGCTAGAGAATACAGACAATCAATGGAAGCCAGTGCTTGAACAGAAGCTTGAAACTCTGCATAATATCTACTGAACCCGCTGAGGAAACCATCCCAAGCATCACGAGATGCCACCATAAGCTCCTCATTCGCCAGTGACAGCTCGTCTAATGCAGCCAATACTTCAGGTGGGTGATACCTTATGGTTTTCTTTGTACTGTTGACCTTAATCCAATTTGAAGGTACCTTTACATCTAAGGGCAACTGCACAAAAGAAAATAAGAATGGCACTAACAAAAATCATTTTAAGCATCTCTATCAGTCCCAATTATTTAGAGTAATATCTAAATGCTAACACTATTATTTTGCATGTTAGTTTAAAAAGAACAACCTCAATCAAATGTGTAGTTCCAGACACGCAAGTGAACTCCAACTTCCGCATTCCAAGCTGTTTACGATATAAGGTGATCAGAGCATCCAACTTTTCTTTTCCAGATTGAGCCTCCTGCCGGGCTTTAGCAACCTAAAAACAGACTATGCTAAGAATATAAAACGATGATAAAGATTGAAAATGTAAGAAGTACCGACACAAAGAATTAAGAAAACGACATAGAAAATAGAACATTATGAGTTGATTGAGTACATACCTTTGGAAACTGGTCACTATTGATGATCATTAGGTTTGGTAGGTCCCCTTGATCTGCAGCTTCTTTGCTGATCGTCGACAAAAGTTTTGCAGCAGTATTGATTAAACCAGAGGAAGAAGCAGAAAAAATCAGCTTTCTTAGGAGCTTGGAGCCAATCATACTTTCACTCGAATTGCCATCCTCTTCATCAATGTGAAACTGTTGAAGCTGTTTTCCCGCAAATAAAATAACTTGAATAACTGCAAGGAACTGACATGATTGGGGAACTGTCACTGTGCTATATAGAAGAATCAAAATCAACAGGAAATGTACAACAAATGTGCATGATCTTAAACATATCTTCAGATCATATAGTACAGTAATGGCAAATAGAAAACTCAGGCCACCATCATCCTTTAAAGAAGGAAAAATATAAGAACAGTTCCAATTTGTCAAGAACCCACCTACCCCTCCATAGGAAGAGGGAAAAAAGAAGGGAATAGATATTTTTTTGATGACCCGGGAACTTGGAGATTCGCTCCTCTAAACCCGGGGGCAACCACACTCGTCCCTAGGCCAAGCACGGGGAGACAACGTAGGAAACAAATGTGAAATTTGGGGTTTCCTGGGAAATTAAATTAATCCCCACAGTGGCAAAAGATGGGAATAGATATACTGTACATTGTATATAAAAGTGCCATTAGACCGAAGCTACCATATTATCAGTTGAGCAGAATGATCCAAAAAGTTTCATAATCTGTGTCATAATGTCATTACATTTAAATGTAAATTAGCTCTTACATCATGCATATTAATGGAAAAAAATGAAAATCCATCAGTAGTGTTTTTTTTTGTAGGAAACAAAAAAACTTTCATTGATAAAATGAAAAGTTACAAGATAATCCATCAATAGTGTTAAAGGAAATACCTCCCTAATCTTAACACTAAAATGATTAAAAAAAAAGTAACTCTTCTCTCAAGGTACCTCAGTTGGGGCAGCAGTTCGGTGAAAAATTCTTGTTATTCCACGCTGGATATCTGGTGCCCTTCCCAAAGTTGTTAACACTGAAGAGAGTATATAATTCAATTTAGGTTTACTGACCATTACATTGTAATCTTCTTCATCCAACTCTATAATATTTTGAGATACTTTTGAAGATGCCATAGATGCAGCAATCTCAGAGACAGCCTCTTGACGAGCAACTATCATGTCTCTATTACGTAAAGGACGTGTTATCTGTTCCATAAATTATAAATTTTAGAAGTGGCAATACGAAAAAACCTAATAGCACGAAAGACAATATGTACCCATTGCCGAAGAAGCCTTGAACCAAATATTGTAAGAGTATGATTCATGGACTGTAATAAGGAGCCAGTTTCAGAACCATCATCATTATTCGTCAGAACCTAAAACATAGGAAATATTTCGACAGTAAGATAAATAATCCTCTAGTCATGAAGGGTGGATAATCACTGTAATGATAAGCCATATAGAGCAGATTTCAAAAACTAACAAACAATGTAACAACAAAAGTACTCAAAAGATCAAAATACCCACTTTGATAACTTTCCATGAAAAGATCTTTCAAGTATAGTATGATTACATAGAAAATTACCTCAAGTTGATTAAGTGTATTGCCTGAGAGGGTCATCTCCATTTTGCATGAGAATGGCCTAAAAGAAGATCCCAAGGACACAATTCTTTCTAATCCAAATTGCTTTAAGTGACGAATGGTCAAGGCCAATGCTTGAAGAACTAAACTTGGCATGTTCATTATTTCCTTCAAATTCAATATAAAGTAGTTTCAGACGAAAAAAATGCCTTTTAATAGAATTAGAAACATCAAAGAAGAAATAAAATTAAATTAACAAATAAGACATGAATAAATAAAAACACAAACGAGATGACAAAAAAGGATGGTCACGACAGTATCTTTTAAGAAATGAGATGAGGTGAAAATAAAAACAGTTAATACAACACACGGTCTTCAAAATTCATTTCATTGTGAAGATAAAGCAAGTTGGCATTTTAGGAAACCTAAACAAGATCCTAAAATAGCCCTCTACATGTAGGAAATGCAACTCTTATAAGATACATTGTAGGACCTATATCCTGTTTAAAGAAAAATACCTAACAAGATGTACCTTAATTGCTTTGCGATCACTTTTTGGTTCAACCAACTCTGTATCTGAGTTGTGATGATCAACTAAGTTATCTTGGTCAATAGTTTCATATAAAGACATCACTTCAGCAAGTGCACCTCCATCTTTAAAGCAATCTCGTGAAACATGCTCAACACGGACATTCGAAGCAGGTCCAGCATAACCTAATAATAACTAGTCACAAACAATGCATATCAGCAATAATGGTTGCAAAAAAAGTAGAACAACTCTTTCTCATTTCTTTCTTGACACAAACATTATGTTGAATCGTGTTAAATTACTAATCAACCCAAAAGCTTAGGCTAATGGCTTTGATATGGGTAAATTTAATTATATTAAACAACAACTATAAATATACCTTCTCTGTTGACTTTGATATGGGATCCCCAAGAAGTAACTCAGCAGGAGACAAGCTCAAGAGCATTGCCTCAAGTCCACTTCTCATAAAGTTATCATCACATTCCCCATAAACAACATCCCCAGTTGATATCTCCATAGCAACCATCCCAATTTTCACATCAACACCAGTTTCAATTCTACAATCCAAATTTTCAACCACACAAAACAAGTAGTTACTCTCTCCCCCACATCCCTCTTCACCTCCACCTAAATCTCGAGCTGCCTCCAATGTCGCCTTCGTATACAAAGCCGATAATCCCCTGCAAAAGGGGCCTAACTTATTCGACCCGTGAGCCTTAATAGCCGCAGTTTCGGTCTGCTTGACAACACCCACCTTATACCCTGCACTAACCAGCCTCCTAACATGCACATTTAATCTAAACGTGGGTACACTAGCAGTCATAAAATTATGATCCAAATGAGCATAAATACCTAAAACACGAGCAGCAATTTCGGCATCTTCGCCGAAAAACCTATACCTGTAACCAACCTCCACCATCAAAAGAACATCAGGGTACCTGTTCTTGAGGTCCACAACTTGCAGCTCCAACGGGGTGTGTTTAGAACCCGCATTAGGGTTTTGATTAGAAGACTCCAAAGGGGTTTTGGTGGGTTCAAGGAATTTCTCGAGCTTTGGGCGTTTAGAGGATTTGGATGTTAAATTAGAGGTTAGTGATGAAGAAATGAGGCGTTTGGAAGGTGAGAAAGTGACTGTTGCTGATATGTTGGCTATGGCGGTTGAAGAAGAAGAAGATGAAGAAGATGGGGATTTGGGTTTTGGTGCAAAGAATCGAGAGATTACTTGTTGCTTATGTTTCGCCATGAAACTTTGAACTGGGAAAATTCTTGTGACAAGAACTTGCAATTGTATGCAGGTGAAAAAAGACCGCAAGCTTTGGCGCGTTTTTTCGTCTCTCTAGACGGTAGAGTTCTGGGAATGTTTAGGATATAAATTATAGAAGGATTATTTTCATTGATTATAAATCCCAGGTTATTTTCAATAATTATAAATTTGAATTTTAGTAATTATTTGTAGAGTAATAGAAGATAATAGTTTATTTAGATTAAATAACTGATTATTTTGATATGTTAGAAATAAGTCGTTGAATTGAATAATTATTTTGAATGGTTAAAAATAAATTATTTTTTAAATTATCGAAAGATAAATAATTATTTTGAATTATTACGATAACTTATTTGATATAAATATTTAAAATAAGTTGCAAAAACTTATTAGCAATAACTCGTTATAACCTCAAACAAAAACCTTATGACTGGTCTTTTATCTTTTCTTTTTTTTTAGTTTTTTTAATACTATGACCTGGTCCATTTCATACCATGGTTAAAATATTATAAATTGAATACATATAAAATATGTGAATTTATTATTCTAAAAAAAAAAGGGTAATTTATTTAAAGAAAAATTAATAATCTTTGTTTAAAAAAATTAATTTTTTTTTAAGTCTAGAACTAAAATTAAATACTTGAGAAGCTTTTTTTTTTAAAGAAAATTTGTTGAAAATAGCATATTCGAGGCTTCATATTTTAACTATAGCAATTTCTTACAAATATTTCATACATGGTAAATAAAATATTTAACTTATTAAATTCTATCAATTTTAAATTTCACTTGAAAAAAAAATGAAATTGATAGATTTCAATCATTTAATTGAACATATCAATACTTAACACAAATCTATCCTTTTTGTAATTATCTGTTTAACGTAATTGAATCCATTTTTTCTATTTTAAAATTTTCCGAAATTTTGTTAAGTGCAACTTTTTTTTTTTTAGTGATATTTTTTTACACAAAACTCATCATTTATGTAATTTTAATATAATATTAAAAGTATAAAATGGGTGGAAAAAAAAACAATTAACAATTTACAGAAATGTCAAAAGGAGCAGGTTACACATGGAATTCCCAACCCCCAATGAATAATTAAAAAACAAAAACAAAAAATAAGAAACTGAATCGACATTCATTCTCCTTATGATCCACCTCGCCGGAGATGGTCTTATAGTTTGCAATTCTTCACCGGAAGTCGCCTGAAGTTCAGCTTCCATATTTTTCCTCAATGATCATCGCCGCCATGGTACCTCAACCACAGGTGCAAGCTGGCCGGAGAATCTGGAACTTCCCCAAAATTAGTTTCGGAAATGTTTAAATGAGACGAAATGTTGCTGTTAAATCGAATCTCCCGCTAGTTTCTCCAAATGACCACTCGGGCAACTTGGCTGTTTTATTCTCCGCTGGAGCCTTCGGTATCTGGTGAACTTTTACAGTATTTATTTATGATTGAATTGGATTTAGTTGCTCTGTTTAGGGTTTATGTGAATGTTTGTATTAGAGAATATGGAGTTCCACTCAAAATCAATTGACAATGAAGGGAGTAATCCATATGCCCCTCAAGATGGTGGCCATATTGAGAAAGCCTTCTTGAATTGGATTCGAATTTGTGGATGAAATATCCGCTTTGACTTACTTTTGCTAGGGTCCAATCTGAACTTTTTGGGATCAAATACCCGCTAAGCTTATACCCGCTTGGGTGGGTCCATACTACCCGCATAGGTTTTTACCCGGTTGGGTGGGATCGGTATTTTGGGAGACCCACATGGAGCTCTGATACCGTATTAGAGAATATGAGGTTTCACCTCAAAACCAATTGGCAATGAAGAGAGTAATCCATATCTCTTTTTAAGATGTTGAAGATCTTCATCTTTTTAATGTGGGACAATTGCGTGAGTATCTCCAACAGTTTGATCTCTAATTACAGCTAGAATTACCAACAATGAATAATTATAATTGTCTTTCTAACTTTGGATCCTCAACCGTCTGTATAAGTTTTGGCGGTCTCAAATTTACTGCTTATAATGCTTTCTAAATGTTGAAAACATCCAGTTTATAGCTCTGAATTGTGCCTTTTTTTTTATTTGTATGTAGCGGCAATGTGTTTATGGTTGGATTTCTTACCCAATTCTAAAATTGCTTAAGTTTTGCCATGATGGTTGAGAAGATGTTTAAGATTTTGGTAGCCACCTTCTTACAATTCTATAAATTATACAATTTTTGGACCTCAAATTTATGAGATTAGTGGAGAAGCAAATTGTAAGTTATTATGTACACACGAGGAAAAAATTGGCGATGTTAGGATTTAGTCTCGATTCTTAAGAATGTAAAGAAGATTCCGAGCTAAAGCTCTGGTGTTTATTGCATACTCCAACCTTTTATGTTGATATTTTTTTTTATTGCTTTCTTTAAATTGAAGGTCCGAAAAAACGAAGATGGGTAGTGCACTAAGTGGTCCCATTGTGAGCACATTGCTAGGATTTGCAGCCAGTAATTTTGGGATCATTGCATCTGATGCTTCAACTTTTCCAATTGTTATGGAGTTTTTGCTACCTTTAGCATATCCTATGATGTTATTTAGAGCAGATTTGCGTCGTGTAATGAAGCCAACTAGGACACTTCTCTCGGCCTTTTTGTTAGGTTCAGGTAATGGCCCACATAAAGATCTTGAGGATCTTTTTGTGAGTTTCTTATTCTCAAATCTTATTAACCAATGTCATGTTGGTTAGATCTTTACGTGCCATTGTGACTTCCTCCATCCGTGCACCTTTATATACTACATGCATGTGACTTAGTGAGAATAATGTGATTAATTTTTAAACATGAACTACTTATAACATGAATTTTCTTTTTCTTTACTCTATGAAAGGTTTTCTACTTTGGAACCTTCATCTTAACCAATATATGCAAATTAAGTTGGGAGAGTAACCATTTTACAAAATACGACCGCCTCTCTTTGTGGTTTAAAGTTTAACTGAAATTTAAATTATGTACTAAAAATTTCGGTAGAACAGTTCATGAATGCATGTTCACATAGTAGACATTAGTGTTTATGATTTGATTCTTGAAAAATCAGAATCAAAGAATCTCAAATGTGATCATCATCATCTGACCTTGAAGTCATATCTCTTGTAATTTCATATCTATAATGAAATTGTTTCTTATCCAAAAAAAAGAGATCATCATCTGACCTTGATGTGACTATGCCACTTCAGTTACTCATGGTGATTTTTGTACTTTTGGATTAGGTCGATGTTCAATAAATGACATTGGTTAATTGGTTAATAGTCTGTTAAGTTCTCTTCAATTAGTAATTTCTTTTTCAGAGGTCGAATGTTTAAATTCCCCCATCACATTTCTCGTTGAACTCAAAAAACTAGGTTCCATTCGATCAACATTCTCTCACGCCATGTAGTGTCATCTTGACGAGTTTTGTTATTGTTTTCTTTCTTTGGATAGTTGGAACAACAATTGGATCTACAGTTGCTTTTTTTCTTGTACCAAGGTCATCATTTGGACAAGCCCTTTGGAGTTTGGGTGCCTTCCTAATGGGAACGCATGTTGGTGTAGGTAATATTCTTTATTTATCCGTTTTCTAGTCCCATATGAGTATTTAGGTAGTTTCAATTGCAAGTGATGCATTGATTCATTAAACTATTATTTTTCAGTTCATTATCTTCTTATAGATGTTTTGTTTTTATGGGTAGCTTTTAAGGATGGCGATATATCTGATGCGTTTGAAGATTATTCATCATCATGGATAGGTGGTCTTGCGGTAAATAATGTAACTCGTGCAGTGTATTTTGCAACATTATTCGCATTAGCATCTAAAGTACCTCTTGAAACTACGACAGTGAATGATGGTACGGGTATGGAATTTTACTTGTCTTGGCCTATATGATTTTTAACAGTTAGTTGCTCTTCTCACAAATGAATTTTGGCTAGTTATGACTACAATATTTTGTATATGGTATAAATTTTGGGATTTTCTTGTGTGTTGTGTGTGGTTAATTTCATAGGATAAGCTAGAGTTTCCATAACTATATTACCAAACATCGGAAAATTAGGCCTCTCATGGAAGTTCTGTGTAGGGTAGATGTTGGGAAGGATACAGAGACTGATTACAACAACAAGCTTCCAGTGTTACAGTTTGCCACATCTCTTGCTGTGTCATTTGCCATTTGTAAAGTTGGTTCCTACCTAACTAAATATTTTGGGATTCACGGTGGTACAATGCCAGCAATTACAACGGTCGCCGTTATCTTAGCAACCATTTTTCCTAAGTCGTTTGCTTATCTTGCTCCTTCTGGTGAGGCTATGGCTACGATTCTAATGCAGGTAACTTTGTGCATTATTTTGTTAGTGGAGATTTAAACCTATGACCCTTTAGGGTGTGTTTGGGCCACCAAAAATTAGGAGGAGAATGAGAATGGGAATGATTCCCTGTGTTTAGGCCACCGGGAATCATTCGCCCTATAATCACGTTTTCCAAAAATTAACTTTTTTCATTCTCCTCCTAACTATTTTTATTCTCTCTCTAACAGCTTTTTATACATCACATCACTATTTTTCACTCTCATCATACTCATTTTTTTATTTTTCTCATAATCATTCCCTTTCCTTTTCTCCTCCTAATTCTCATTCCCCCCATAATCATTATCATTCCCCTTCCCCAAACACACCCTTAACAAGAAATAGATAAATCAGTTGGACTAAACTATTGTTGGCAACATATGTGCATTATTTTCTGTCAGTCCACTCTTCATGTTTTACCTTACACTAGTCCTTTTAGATTTGGTATTTCGCTAATTCTATACCACCCTATACAGAATGACATATGTTGGCACATGGTTTTATCGTGGTCTCTTTAAGATTTCCCTCCCTCCATAGTAGGGATATTCTAGTGTGATTGTTGTTTGTATTAATGGAAAAAAAATACTCTTTTTAGTCCTTGGTTTTAAAATTGTTTAGATTTCACTAATGCTTTCTTCTAGCTCTTAACGTAATGAAATCATGTGTAATGTGTAAGAACCCTAAAGGTGGAGGGGTTTGAACCCTTAACTTCTTGGTTATCAAGTCATATATCAGGATTGACGGAGTTTTAGTTTACTTCCCATGATAAAACTTAATGTTGGTGCAATTAATACTCTATCCACACATTTCAAAATTCTAATAATCTTCAACCTCATTTTCTTGAGACAGGTTTTCTTTGTTGTATTTGGAGCAAGAGAAAATATATCTGCCGTCAACACTACACCACATATCTTTATATTTTCTCTTATACAGATTTTATTCCATTTTGCCATAACTTTTGGTCTTGGAAAGCGGCTTCACTTTGATCTGAAGTCATTGTTGATAGCATCCATTGGTAACGTTGGAGGCCCCACGGCAGTCTGCGGGATGGCCGCAGCAAAGGGTTGGAGTTCAATGGTTATTCCTGGAATTCTTGCTGCGATCTTGAAAATCCCTATTGCAGCGTTACTAGGTTTTGGATTTTTATGTGCATTTTCAAAAAAGTAAAACCATTCATATTTAGATCATGAAATCGTTTGTTTCTCCGAAAGTGTACAAAACTATTGTCAGGGATAAACTTTCTAAAACAGTTTTCTCAAAAGACATTGGAGTTCTATGTGCATTTCTTGCCAAAGTACATCTTAGATGTAAAGCCTTTTCCAACTTTGTCAGGTTGTCTTTTTTTTTTTTTTTTGAACCTATTGTGGCTAGCATCTCTTTATCTTGGACTATATCTTGGATTGAAGAGTTCAGACTTTTCTTTTTGATAGTTGCAGTTTAATTTTAGATGGTTCTTTTGCTTGTTATTTACTTTGTATTTTTCTTTTCTTCACTTTCAAGAAGTTTTTAAACTTTTTTTCTCCATTTTTATCATTTTCATCGTATGGATGAGAAGTTTGTTTCTTGTTTAAAAAAAAAAAAGAATTGTAAATCCTTTTATAATTATTGTGCTCATGAGCGGAAGGTAGCATGTTGTTTAATTTAATCATATGAATGCTACAAACTCTTCAGCCAGATTAATTCAACTTTGTTTGGAGTTACCTTTTGGCAGTTTCTTTTGTCATGTTCATAGATTCTTTTTACAAGAATGGAAAGTTTGCAGGACTAGTTTTCATACCATTGGGTTAATTTTTTTTTTTTTTTTTTTTTTTTTAAAATTTAATATATTAGTGGAATTTGAATTCGTAAGCTTTTAGTTAATAATACATCAAACTATGGTCTTATTGAAATATACCATTGGATTTGGTACTTCTTTGGGTGGTTCTTTTTTTTTTTTTTTTTTTGGTGGAATACTTCCTTGAGTGGTTGATCCAAAGTTGTTTTTTTTGTTTTTTTTTGTTTTTGTTTTTTTTTCTTTTTCTAGTTCAACCGTTTGTATGGTGAGAAGCTATGGATTCTTAAGCTTTCTCTAAAAGATACATATTCCAACGAGGATTTAGTACTTCCTTAATTATTTTTTTAAATTAGTTATTATTATTATTATTTTGTATCAAACAGAACTTAACAATTAGTTTGGTTTTTTTTCTTTCTTTTTCGAGTTCTACCATTTGTATGGTGAAAAGCTATGAATTTTTAATCTTTGTCTGAACGATACATATCAACAAGTAATTAATTAGTGGTATAAATATACCATAAACAGAATGAAATTTGATATATAAAATATGAGTATTTACTGAAAAACTATCCAATTAAAAAATGAACAAAACAAAAACTATAATAATATATTTTATGTTATTATTTTATATTTTTAAATACTTAAAAAAAAATTTGTAAATAAATTATATTTTTTTACTTCACAATAATTAGGAGGGAAGAATTCAAAATAATGAACTCTTAGTCATAGAACTACTCGTGAACTTAATAGATGTATTTGAAATCGCTAATTAGATTTTAAAAAAGAATAATAAAAAATAAACCTCACGCTGTAAAGTTGTATTTTTTTTTTAGAAAATTCCTAACTTTCAATTCCATTAAATTACACGCCAAATTTAGATAAGAGGAAAATTTGTCTACTTGTTAATGTATAGGTATAATATAATGTAAGAACAACCTAAGATGAACAAGTAGGCACGTTTTTCTTTGTTATAATACCAAGACCAACCAGAATCATAGTTAAGCGATAATAAAATTCAAAAAATTTCTTTTTTCATTTCAAATATAAAAGAACCCAAAGAATATTTTTTTTACCACGTTAAGAATTTGAAGTCTCATTGGAAAGTGGGACCCAATTCTATTTTCCTTTTTTTTTCTCAGTTCAAAATCTAAATAGAGTGAAATTGAACCAACCATAAATTGATATATTATTCTTTATATTAAGGTTTCACATTGGAAATAATGAATATCTCATAACAATATATAAGAAATGTGGACTATTTCTTTAATCACTAATTGATTTTAAGATATTCCCATAAACATCTCGAGTTGATATCTCCATAGCAACCATCCCAATTTACACATCAACACGAGTTTCGATTCTATAATCCAAATTTTCAACCGTACAAAACAAAACAAAAATAAAAATTAGACTACAAACAATCTGCAGATGGTTAGTTACTCTCTACCCCACATTCCTCTTCACCTCCCCCTAAATCCTGAGCTGCCTCCAATGTCGCCTTCGTATACAAATTCGATAATCCCCTACAAAAGGGCCTAACTTATTCGACCCGTGAGTCTTAATCGCCACAGTTTCGGTTTGCTTAACAATGCCCTGTTGGAAGGGTGTTATAAATACCCACAAAACAAATAACCACACAAGAAAAATAATTCACTTGTATTGGAGAACTTTTTCTTGAAAAGCTACAAACTTGATCCACACTTTTTCTCACAAGCTTACTTCTCTTTTATTGATGTTTGATGCTTTTTGCTTGATATCTCAACCCTTACAACACTTCCTATTTATAGGATTCCATGGAACAATCTAGATTTATAACTTACATCTAGATCTAACTCTTATTTCTACTTTTAACTTACTTCACTTTATTACATGCATAACTCACATTCTAACTTATCAAAATTAAAATGTAAAACTTACATTTATTTAATTTCTTAACCTGGCAAAACTTAAATTCATGTTTAACTTTCAACGAGTACTAACCAGCCTCCTAACGTGCACATTCAATCTAAACGTGGGTACACTAGCAGTCATAAAATTATGATCCAAATGAGCATAAATACCTAAAACACGAGCTGCAATTTCGGCATCTTTGCCGAAAAACCTATACCTGTAACCGATCTCCACCATCAAAAGAACATCAGGGTACCTGTTCTTGAGGTCCACAACTTGCAGCTCCAAAGGGGTGTGTTTAGAACTTGAAACTGAACTTGTTGCAATTGCATACAGGTAAAGAAGTCCACAAGCTTAGAGTCTGGGAATGTTTATATAATAAACTCCATCGCTGGTCCATTTATCCAACTATTACTGAGTGATCTAATAGTTAAAGTGACATGTTCAATCTCTGATCTTCAAGTCTGTTTGAATGAGATTTTAGATGAGAAGTTAGTTTAGAGAGTTATTTTGAATAGATAGAAAATTGAGATTTTTGTAATAAATCTTTTGGATATAATTTTTTTAAGTTGTAGCAAAAAACTCGTTTGGGTGTAGTTTTTTGTAGAGGAGTTAGAGACAATAATTTATTTTGATGTGGATTTGGAATGATCACTAATTTTGAGTAGTTAAAAATAAATGATTAAAAAGGAATGGTTACAAATGAATTATTTTGAGTAGTTAAAAATGAATGATAAAAAATGAGCGGTTAGAAATGGAGAGTTATTTTAACTAATTAGTAATGAAAAGTTGTTTTGAATAATTAAAATAACCCATTTGGATGTGGTTTTTTTTTAAGAATAATTAGTAAATGTTCAATATAAATCCTTTTTTAAAATTGACAAATAAACACTCTCGAGTGTTTGTTTGTTGAATTTATAAATGATTTAAAATGAATATTTACTAACTAATTTCTAATAAATGAATTTTGGATAAGACTAGACATTTCCTATATTGTAGACATTTTGGAATTATTGTGTGTAGTGTCTGTGGTCAGTTTCAAATGATAAATTAAAGTTTTCAAAATATTATCCAAGATCGAAAAATTAGGTGCATTTTTTAAAAAAGAATATTTAAATTTATGACATTTTTTAATCATAAAATAATATATTAATTTTTTTTAAATGGAAAAAATAATACATCAATTGAACTAAACTTTTGTTGAAAATCTGTGTCAATTATTTGCTATGTCAATCCATCAATTATTCATGCTTTAAGTTTACACTAATCTTCTTATATTTTTTATTTTGCTAATTTTATACAACTCTATATGAAATATTATTCAAAAGTTTGCAAAACAATTGTATCCAAGCATTAAAAAATTCTAATGATATTTTACTTTGATCGTCTCAAGACAATTTTTTTTTTTTTTTTTTTTTTTTTTTAGAAGAGAAATGAAAAAATATATCGGTCGTCAACCTACCACATATTTCCATATTTCATTTCAGTTCATAATCACTAGTCTTATAAAATGTCTACATATGATTATAGCATCCATTGGCTACAACAATCAGCAGGACGGTTGTAGCAGAGTATTGGGGTCAACAATTATTCCTTGAATTCTGTTTGGAATTTTGAGAGTAGAAAAAAACCATTAAACCTAAGTCCCCATATTTCAAAAAGAAAATCACCATATCCTACATTTAAAAGAATAAAAAAAATGAATGAATCAACTCTTTGTGTTCACCAGTTTGTCGAGTTGGTTATAATAACCCAACTGATGTTTGCCCCACCGTTTATAACGGTGGTTATCTAAACCTGCGTGCCCATTTATCTAAACTTCCGTACTCGTTTATCTAAACCTTACATGTATTACTTTTTGTTACATAACTAGTCCATCAAACACAGTTTATCATAATCCATGTTATAATAACTTGCTCCTCAAACACTATTTATATCATAACCTACCGTTTATCATAATCTTCCGTCTATCATAACCAAAACGGTGCTCCAAACACACCTTTACAGCTTTAAAATTATGAATTGTACTCCCTTATTGTACTATCATTAAGTTTAACTCTTGGTTACAAAAAATAGTCAACAACTTTTTTTTTTTTTTTTGTCGTTTATTTCTAAGAGATCTACCCAATGAATTATATTCTATTAAACCAGTGTGAGAATATGACTTTTTAAAACTCGATCTTAAGATATGAAGTTATTAAGTTGATTTTTAAATTGTGAGATTGATGTGGGTAATAATTTGAATCTCTATCTCTATCGTCTTTTTATCTTCTTTTCGTTAATTGATCAATAGTTTGTTTATCTGAATTTGATATTAAAAATAACTTACATCAAACATATATGAATTATTAAAAATCAGATATTCGAAGATATTTGTTTCACATTAATAGTGCAAAGATGGATAAATTAAATAGGAAAAGTTACAATATTAGAAAATAATTAGTATTATTATTATTATTATTATTATTATTACCGAAGCAATGGTTTCATTGGTTGGTTGTAAACTAGTTCAACATCACAAGTTTGATCCCGAGAATCGATATTTCTACTTATTTATTAAGAAGAGCGAATTATAGAATGAATATCATATTTTCGACTAGGGTTTAATTCGAGTTTGTATATGCACTCTCATTAAACCTTATTACAGAATGTGTAAATGAAAAAATCAGAATGCACAACAGAATGTAGAATGCATCAAAACATATCTCAACAAGAGCTTTGAATTTGTAATCTTTAGGCCGAAAATAATGTCTAACTTCACTTAGTTTTTCTTAAGCATTTATGTCTAGTATCAAATGTTTTGGATCAAATATACCAATGGTGTGTCCTTGTCAATGAATCAAGTATGTGAAAACATGTAACATATGGTCATAAATGAAAGAGAATGAAGGAAAAAATTAAGATAAGGTTGATGTTTCAAAGATCAATATATAATGTTTTGACTTTGCAATTCTTTCATTTTATTACAAGATCACTATTTCAAACCTTACTTATTTAGGGTAGATAAGCATGATTCATGTCATTTTCTTCCTCCGCATCTATGCAATTAAGTCATTATATTATATGAAATTAGTTCCAATATTTCGGATCAAATATATCTCAGTTGTGTGATTCTTTAAATCAAGTACGTAAACATAATGCATAATTAACAATAACTTATGATATTAATTATTTAATGTAAGAGAATGAAGGAAAAACTAACATGATGTTGATAGGTCGATGTCCAAAGATAAATGGCTAAATTATATAAAATGCTCATAAACTATGGAGGTTGTCTCAAAAATACCCCTAGACTTTGAAAAGTTTTAAAATTACCCCCAAACTTTAACCAAAGT
>JBBMKA010089339.1:0-13356 GCA_037833695.1 Sechiopsis laciniata
AGTTACCAACTACTACGTTTTCAGCTAAATCTGATATCCAAGGTTAATTACCTAATGCTTAACAGTCCAAGTCTAATTGGTTGTTGTTTACCCTGTAGGTGCGGGATCTGACCCACGTACCATTTTCCGAGCGTGAGCTGATGCTGATTAAAATTGCTGCAAATTCTTCTGCCAGGCGTGATGTGCTTGATATTGCCCATATATTTAGAGCCAGGGCAGTTGATGTCTCTGACCATACCATAACACTTGAGGTAAATAATTCTTTAACTGTTATGTTTTGCATCTGCTGCGCTTTTTATTTTTGAGAAAAAAATATTTTACTGGTATTTAGCTTAATAAGACGATTAATTTTAATTTTGAACCTCCACCATCCTGTTTAAGGATTCAAAATCAAATTAGGAAATTCCAGGCGTATCTTAATACATCAGATTATATTGAATTCGACCAACTCAAAGCCTTATTTCTACAAATCCATGGTGACTTATCTATCCAGTGGTGGTCATTGGAGCAAATAAAAGAAAATCCAGAACTAGGACATAATAAGTTCAAACTATGGTGGTCTCCTACCCTTGATTTAAATCTTATGAGTTCTTTTGGCAATCTAATGTGGTAAGGTTACATAGTTGCGTGAGCTTTGACGAAATGTACAAGCTAGCTCGTTGACTTAAGGATATTATAAATAGATACCTAATATATACAGTCCCACAAATATTCAAACCAAATACACAATTAAGTAGGTAAAAAAAAAGTGTAAACTCAGATCAAATTCTCTAACCCAAATCAATGAACAATCCAACACAGTTCAACAAATAGAGCCATGTTTAGCGAATTGAACATTTATAACAGGAAAAAGAGGAAAACACATTAGTTTCACCATGTATTTTAATTTAGTTCATACTTCAGGTTGAGGAAATAAAAATTTGAAGTTAAATTTAGTCAAATAAATTAAATAGTGTGTAATGTAGAGCAACAATTTGTAGTTGTAGTGATGAATCTACTTGATTCTCATTTCAGCTTACAGGAGATTTGCATAAGATGGTTGCACTCCAGAGATTGCTAGAGCCTTATGGCATTTGCGAGGTTTGTATAGAAGCTCAAAGTGAACTCCCTTTTGTCATCTTTCGTTTTGAATTCATAAATAGATGATCTTCGATTGTTCATTACAGGTTGCAAGAACAGGACGAGTAGCGTTGGTGCGCGAATCGGGAGTAGACTCAAAGTATCTTCGTGGATACTCATTTCCTCTGTAAATTGAGGTGTGGGGGACGAAAACACCGGGTCTTACTCGACAATTATCGCCAAGGACGGTGCGGAAGATCTGTGTATAGAATAATGGTACCAAAATGAAAGGCAGAAAAAACATTCTGCAAGCTGTTTATGAGGATATACTTGGAGGCCCTTTTTTCAGCTGACCAATGTTATTTTTGGAGTTGTTTATATGGTTGGGCTTTTGTTAAAATTGTAGTTTTGATGTGGGTAATGTTTGTTATTGTTGAATTAATTGATGCTGTTTATTTATTTTATATTTTATTTGAGTTTAGATGTTGAAGTAATTTTCACATGATGGGCCAAGCTTTACATGATGTATATTGCAAATTTGGTGGCAAATTAGAGAGAAATGGTTTGAGCTTTTTTATTTAATATTTTTAATAAGATGATGATTGCTCCATATTGATTCGTTAATTAACATATTTTCATACCTGTTCATTCTTTTCAATTATGGGGTAGTTTCATCTCTTTGTATTGACTTGGCAACTGAAGTATACTTATGAATGTATTACTCTGATTATTATTATTATTATTATTATTATTATTATTATTATTATTATGGGAACCAATAAAATTTTGGGATATCCTTGGTAGATTGTTGTCTTCAAAAGATGTTAACGTATGTATTTTGGCTACTTTGTTGATTATTGTAGTTGGTTTGAATTTTGGCTATTAAAATCTTAGTTTTTATCCTCCTAGTAACTTTGGTGAAAAGTGAAACTTTTAAACATGATTTCTATTTCAGGTATGAATTTTGACCATGTTCAAATATAGGTCTAGAGCGAAAAAGCAGCCCCTTCATGAGAGGTTTGCGAAGAAGAAACTCATCTGATGAAGAGACTTGCTAAAATAGATTGGTTCGACAAAGAAGATGACAAGTACAATACATGTGAATAATGCATGTTTCTTTAATAATATTTATGTATGTTGGATTATCTCCCAAAGTATATCGAAAATCAATTTTGACTATGTTATTTCTTTTATGGAACTTATTGAAATCTTATCATTTATTTCATTTATGTTAATTAGGTTATTGTACAAGGGGCTTATATTGCTTGTAGAACGCCATTTATGTGGCTTCTCTTGTTTTGGTGGGAGAACTATTGTAATGATTATGTTTATTGATGAATTGAATTTTAGTTTAAGATTTTTCACTTTTGTCTTCCTAATTTATAGATTACTTTCTTGTTAATTTTGGTGGGTTTAATTAATAAAAGTGTTGGTCAAACTTATGCACACTCCTATATTTAATTAATAAAATTGTTGGTCAAACTTATGCACACTCCTATATTTATAGCTATGAGATTTTGGAAGTGCAAGTAGAAGAATCTTTCTAGACTATTTTTTATTATTATTTTACATCCTAAATATTTTTATTAGACTTATTCATTTTTTTTAGTTCTATTTATCCTTGTCTAAAGGAACTCTCTAGAATATATTCTTTGAAGCCTAGGGATAAATTAAAATATTTGTAGATGATCTTTTCTTTTTAGATATTTAATTACAATCTACTAGATAAATGTAGAGATGTCAAATATTTACATTTAAGTTATTTATGTAGATACTTTAAGAAAGCTTCAAAGTTAGGGTTATCTTCTACTTTAAAGAAAGATAGAATTTGTTTTTTTTTAGATTAGATAGAATTTGAGTTTAACAGATAAGTTTTTATAAAATATTTTTTATGACAAAGTGGGTATCGAAATATTGTTGTTGTACTAAAAGTATTATTCTAACATTTTATCGAAATGAATATTTCAAAAAAGAAAAATCACATCACATTACCAATATTGTTGAATAAAATAGTAACATTCTTTTAACGCGACGTCAACGGAAAAAACCAATCATAGACATAAAGAAAATTTTAAAATGCATATGAAAGTGAGGATGTAAAGCTAAAAGAAGAGAGACTACGAGAGCGTAAATTAATAAAAATGAAACATATATTTTTAATTAATGTACACCGATATTTACTTAAATTTTGAGTACGAAAAAGGATAAATTAGCAAACTAGGGTACTTTTACAAAATTATTAGAATAATGGGGTAGTTTCAAAACTATTTAGAAAAAAGAGGTAGATTTCTTGTCTTTATTAGGTGGCTCTTTGGCCGAGGCCCTGAGATGTGGGACCCATATTTATTTATAATAAAAAAAAGGTTTTAAAGTCTCCTCACACACTATTCTTCTCTTCCTTAAAAAATTGTATAGTTATAAATTGCTGAAATTTGTCCTTCAAATTTAGATAGAAACTGGAAAGAATCAGAAAAATAGGATTTTATTTTTGAAGAAAAAAGTTTGGATACGATCTTTTAAAAGGAAATTTAAAAAGATTAAAATGAGCATAACTCTATTGTTATCGTGATTTATTAGAATTTCGAGATATGTATGGTTTGAGTTCGTCAACCTTTATCTTTTCAAAAAAAAAAAAAGTTGATCAGACTTTATTCTTCTAAAATGAAAGGTAAAATAATAACAACGAAGAAAACAAACTGACAAGAAAATGGGAATCAAATGAAAAGAAAATAAAGTATGTCTAAAACGAAAATAAATGAGAATTTTCATTTAAAGAAATAAATTTAAAAATTGATTCAGTTTTTTTTTTTTTTTTTTTTTTTTTTGAGAAAGTAATTAAAGATGTACTAGATTTGCAGTACAACATTTAGAAAAACGGTTTATTTTGATAAACGGATTAGGAAAGAATTATAACAATTTTAAACATATTTTAAATCACGTTTGACTAAATAACTATTAAGAATTAGAATAAGGAAATACTTTTAATTAATTGGCTAAACAATAATTCTTCAAAATAGTGACAATTCTTATATGTTGCATATTCTCTCTTACTTTCCATGTAAAAAATAATAATAGCGAACAGACAAAAATTATTGAAAAATATTTTGTATGCATATATACTTCCAAACATAATCTTCTTAATTTTTTTTTTTTTTTTTTTTGAAAAGTAATCTTCTTTACATATTCTTTAACTAAAATTCTTGAAATCATTGAATTCTCTAATATCTATGAAGGGATAGATCTCTGATCCATAATCCATTTAGTCGATTTCAAAAAAAAAAAAAAAAAAAAAAAAGAAAGAATAAAAGTCCGTAAAAATCAATATATTTAATTCTCTTAAAAAGGACATTTTTGGACAAATTTATTGAAAGATTATGCCCTAATTTATTTATTTATTTTGAATAGCCCTAATTTATTTTCAATCTATGAATTGTTTCAAAAGAGATATTTCTATTTTCATATTTTGAGGACAAATTATACTATTTTTCCTTTACACCGAAGAACATTTACCATCAATTTGATAAAAAAAAAATTATAAGGCAAAATTGAATCATTGACATTTAGTAGAGTAATAAGTGTCATATCCGTTAAATAATTTGGATAGACAACAAAATTATATTAATATTGAAAATACTAAATAATAAAATAAAGTTGACTCCCGACATGAGAGTCCATAAGTGGGTTACTAAAACCATAACCTCGACCTACGAACTTGAATAGTTATCGATATTAAGACGCTAACGAAACCCTAAACCCTAACCCTAACAAATACATAAAATAATATATAATTATATATTATATAGTTCTAAGATTTTCCTAAAAACAACTTGATGGCTGAACTAAGCCAGCAGCAGTTCCCCCAGCATGACTGCACATAGCTTCAGCTTCTTCATTCTTGTAACTCAGCTTCACTTCCTCCAGGCTTATTCCACTGCACGGAAATTTCGGACTACAATCGAATTTCATCGCAACTTGTGTAGCTGATGTCCCGTGGATGTTTCGGTACGTCACATCGCTAATTTTTACTCCGGAATACTGTTTGTTACAAACATAAAAAAGAAAAATATAAGAATTCATAAATATAATCTGTGTAATTGCATGCATCTCGACTAATTTTATTAGACAAATGTCTATGCGCACCTGTTTAGGGCAGTCTTTGCTGTTGGGGCAGTAATTTTGATCGATAATGATAGGATTTTCGACGTTAACCATAACGATGTCTTGAAAAAGAACATGATTTGCAAATCCAGTGTTTGGCTTTCCCCATGTTTTAATTCTAACCCCATTTTGAGTGTTGGTGAATGTAGCTGTTTTTAGTGTCACATTTTGAACTCCAAACTCATGCATTTCTTTTCCTAAACTTCCAATGCTGCACCAACAAATCTCTTTCTCAAAAAAGAGGCATAAGAAAAAAAAAAAACTCACAAATTCATTAAAATTTTAAAGTACCTGATTCCATGGCCTGGTCCACAAGCAACATTCTCAATCCATAAATTCGACGTGCCCGGGCCAACTGAAATGCAGTCATCACCGGTACCGATGTGGGAATTGAGGATGGTGACTGTCGAAGATTGTCCTACGTGAATGCCGTCGGTGTTTGGGCTGTTTCCGGGGGCCTTGATATTGAGTCCTTGAAGTTTTACATTTTGGCATTCGTTGATTACAATATGGAACATTTGGCTATTGAGCGATGTCAATCCGCTGATCATTACGTTTTTTGAATTTGAAAATTCAAAAGACTGCACAAATAGAAAATATAAGGAAAAATTGCACCAACAACAAACCCTAAATTACGAGATTAGTTACAATCGCTCTATTAAACTTTTAATTTAATCAATCAACATCGCCCACCTCGAATCAACAATCACATGTTTGAACTTTAATTTTAATCTAAATCAATCAACATTTGAACTTTGTTAATTATTGTAATTTGCCCCTGTGTATCAACATGTGTAAGTCCAAAAAATTGATTGCAACATTTAACAAAATACAAGAAATTGATGGATCAAATCAAAAGTCGAAGATATAAGCGTAATAATTCAAATGTGTGATGATAGTTTGTCCAATTTTTTTCAATTAACAATATTTTAAATGAGATTACAAATCAGTGCAGTGAGCTACTGAAAAAGGAAGCCTAAATAATCCTCAAGGGGCAGCCCAATTGAGTGAGGTTACAGACCTCGAGATATACTCTAAATGTTCCTTATTCGAAACCAGTTGAATAAATTAAAAAACTCTCTAATATATCTTGGTGCCACAACTTAAAGGTGGGTCAATAGTTCCCAGAGTATAGGAGAGCAAAGTTTCGATTTCCTAGTTTCATTAAAAAAGAGAAAAAGGAAGCATAAATATAAACTCTTTTGAGTTTACTTACCGTGGCTCCAGTAGGGCAACCCTTGTTGGAATTTTTGCAAGTCCACAAGCCAGTTCCTTGACCATCAAGAAAGCCGCCCAAGACACTAATCCCATCGACACGTCGAAAAGTGATCCAATTTGGAGAGTTTCCAATCGAAAGATAATCCGAGGACGCAACCAGCATGCCATCGATGCGCACGGTGATGGCATTGTTGTTGCAAGGTCCATCAAAGTAAGTTGGAGTTGGGAGATAGAAGCTGCCCTTGGGAACATAAATCGAGGCGGCAGAGGAAGAGCGACAGGCACTGGCCCATGCTGCCTCGAAGGCCTTCGAGGAATCGGTTTTGGAGTTGGGTTTGGCTCCAAAATCGAGGACGTTGAAGGTCGAGGCAGAGGCGGAGTTGGAGAAGAGGAAAAGGAGATGCAAGAAGATGAATGCGGTTTTGTGAAGAGCCATTGGGATTATTGTAACTGTTTGGAAAATGTCTGAGAGAAAAGAAGAAATAGTTTAGGAGGTTGTGGGGAAGTTGTATGGATTTGAAAGATTTATATAGGGATCAAACACAAAAAAATAAAACTAAATAATAATGATATATATATATATATATATATATATATATATATATGTAAGGGATCAAACACAAAACGTTTTTTTTTTTTATTGGAACATAACACAAAACGTTTTTTGGTCATAAAAGAAAAATTTTCATGTTGAAAATGAAGTTTGAAAGGTAGTTTTTTATTTTAATCTTTGAATAAATTTGTTTTTAGATTTGTTTTTTTTTTTTTTTTAATTACTAACATACTTTTCTCCAGAAATATTTTCACATTAAATATTTTTTATAGTAAAATTCTTAATATTATTGATTTTTAAAAAGAACTTGACATTTTTATACAGATCAAAAGTAGAAAGACTGAAATCATAATTTAATCTTCTTTTTAAGGGTTTGATAACCAATATGTGAAATGACCAATATCTAACCTCACATGGTAAATTGGATTCTCAATAATCGGTGATTCTTCCCCGGTATGCACGGCTTAATTGCCTCTCCTAATTAAATCTCAAAATAATTCGATTCGCAGTATAAATTATTTTCTTTGATAAAATTCAAAAAACCATATATATAAAAATATAAATATAGAGTACATTTTTTAGTATGAAACTATAGTGCATCTATTTGTTATGATATTAACGGTTGATTAGTTAGCTGTTCTAGACTTAGTTTATTGCGTTTAAGTTTGTTATTCACTTTGTTTAATTTTATCTTTGTACTCTTATTCTTTGGTTAATAAGATATTAAGTTTCATTCCTAACATGGTATCAGAGCTTATCGACAAACATCGCAATCGAGAATGTCTAGACATCGAAATGCCACAACTTCGATTCATCTCTTGACCAATATCTGAAATTTGGTCTCAATTCGTCTTGATGCAATGAATTTCATTCTGTGGAAGTGGTCATTACTTTGGACTTACAAGCTGTTTGGTTATAAATGATCTCCCATTTGCATATATAATATATTCAAGACTACACTGAGAACTGGATCTCAATTGACAACTTTTGAAGAACTTCATGTCCTAATATTGCTTCTTCTAGATGTAGACATAAATACTTCTTTCTTCTTCAACTTCAAGCATTGCCTCATCCTCTTATAATACTAATTCATCAACTATTCATGAATAATCTTTGACTAAATCGCTTCACAGGTCGTAGCTAGACATAATACTTTACACCACGTGATATCGCTTATTTAGTCGATCAACTCTCTCAATACATGGTGGTTACCTGCCTAGAAATTAATTCCTACAAGTATTTTTTATATCCAAATGTTGTAGGTATGTCCCGTGACATTAGTCGAAGTGCATACAAACTGACCTAAATAGTCACAAATATAAAAAAAAAAAAAAAAGTAAATAATTAATAAATTGAGAAAAATTCTAACTGGAAACGAGATGAAAAAATAATTAGAGAATTAACATGTTAATCAAAACATGACTTAGTGAACAAAGTACCAATTAATTGTTATATATTGTCAAACTCACAATTTTTTTTTTTAAATAGAAAAAAAAAATTGTTATTTGTCAAACATAGCGTCAATTAGTGTGTACTTCTTTCTTGAAATCAGAAGTCAAATTTTCACATTTCTTTTTTGTTCAACTTTTTATTGTTTTTCAGATATAAAATAAAAATTTATTCACAGTTTGTGTTGTAATTTCTTTCTAATGTCACATTTTGCTTGCAGTACGATCTTTAATTACTAATTTGAAGTTGAAAAAGATGAGGGTTCAAGTATATGCCCATAATTGAAAGGATATCAATTTATTTGTTCACTTTTAGTTTTCGTCAATTTTAAAGAAGAATATAAATGTTAAATGTCACTAGTCGAGCACAACATGAAAAACAAACAAGACAACAAAAGCAGGACATGAATGTATATCAAATGATCAAATTAGAATTTCCATCCATTTATGCTAAAATGAAGAGAGATAAAAAAGTGAAAATTGCACTTTTATTTTCCTCTTCAAATTTTTTTTTTCTACGGATAATACCTTTATAAATATAATTGTGCGAAAATATTTTTTGAATATTAGACAAATCTAATAGACAAAAGGAAAGTTTTCAAGAAATACCTTTTTTTTTTTTTTTTTTTTTTTTTTTTTTTAACTTTCCAATTTAGATAGAGTTTTTAAAGACGTGTCCAAAGATCGGATTAGAAAATTAAAAAATAAATTAAAATAAAATGGGTAAATATTAAATAAGTTTATATTATTAAAAATAAAAAATAAAATAGCTATTAAGGACTTATATTTTAAGTTATTTAAAATATTGACAGATAAGTTGCTGAAATTTATAGCTATGATGTACGGTAATGTACGATCATTTTTTTTTAAGTATCGAACCCGTGACCGTGGAGTAAAAATGAATTAACCCAAACCAAATAACTAATATGGATTAGCACCAAATCAGATAACAAATCGCGCACAGACCCTTTCGGTACAGTTATTTGGAGTGGTTTTGCAAAAATGTTGTATTTCATTGTTTATAGATAAAGTTATTTGGAGTAAGTTTTTTTTTTTTTTTTTTTTTTGAGAAGCGTTATTTGGAGCAAGTTATCCTATGAATGCCCCGGACAAATTTATTCATAGTGTGATTATTTTTATAAGATAAATTATCTAACTTATATTTAATTGTCAAATAAATCTATAAAAAGTTCATTTCAAAGTCAACATTTTAATTTCTTAAAATTATCATGATCGCCAACTTAACCTAAGATGATTTATTAAAAATCAATTTCGGTGGATTTTGAAAAGTTTCAGCTATAATTTGCTTTTTGTGGGTAAGTTTGATAAACTTTCAAATTGTTACAAAACATGCATTTCAAGTTTTTTTTTTTTTTTTTTTTTTTTCAATACATGATCGTTTAAAAAATTAAAAGGAAAAAAAAAAACTTTACTTTTTTATTAAATGAAAAGTTCAAAGGGTATAAACAAAACTTGGGATATAAATAAAACTTATCTATTGAATTTATAATTTTTTAGAAGATTTTACCGGTATAGCAAAAAAAAAATAGAGTTTTATAAAAAAGAAAAATTATATATAATATAAAAATGGAGCGGTTCCGATAAAATGACTAAAATGCCCTAATGCTACTTTTCCTTCCTTCTTAATTTTTCAGCGATGAACAACTTTTCCAACGATTGTTAGACGAGCCATATTAACATTTAATTCCAAGCTTTGTTTGTTGTTATTTTTATTAGGTTAGTTTCATCTTCTCTTCTTTCTTTTTTTTTTCTTTTGATGTATTGCTTGATAAAAAAAAAACATGCGAAATTAAAGTCCCAAAACATAGAAGAAGTAACACGTGTTTTTTAAGAAGAAAAAGGATAAAATGAAAATTTTAGAAAAATGAATTGCAAACATGTTATAAATGAGCAATATTTAAAAACATGCCATAATTGTTATGACATTCTCAAATTTGCATATTTAGGACAAATTCTTTTTTTTTTTTTTTTTTTAAATATCGAATTTATAGTTTTTTATTATTAAATTATACAAAATAGGAGATATATTTTTATGGGTAAAATAAAAATTACTCATTCAAAACCAACGGATTTTTAATAGTGATTTTATTCGCAATAAGGTAAAATTAAAAAAAAAGTTAGTCCAACTAAATATTAAGTATTTTTGGAATTGATCTTCGTCGTTTTTTAGAGATCGTTTTGGTGTATTAAAAAAAAAAATTGTTTTCTGAATTCTTGAGAGTGAAATTTCCTTCATACTCTGCATATGGCAGGGTGTTTAGATTTGTATTTAGGTTTAATCGATGATGATGATGATGATGATGATAATAATAATAATAATAATAATAATAATAATAATAATAATAATAATAATAATTTAACATTTGGGAATTAAGTATTTGAATTATAATTATTTGGTTCATAGGTATACACTAATACATAATTAAATTATTACTTTTGTTTGTGTTTCAACTAATAATTTCACACAAGGATGAATTAATATTTTCATTATATGTTAAACAGAATCTATGAAACATTCAATAAAAATAATCAGCAAATATATGGACATAATTTCAATAAAAACAAATTTATCTTATTTATAACAAGGAATCGAGTATTTGTTATAAAAATACTTTCTTTATGATTTTTTTAATACTTTTTTTTATATATCTATCGTTATTGACATTTTACTTTTTTTTTTAAAGACATTTTAATAGCATTTCCATCCATCGTTATTTTATTTTATTTTTTGAAAACAAAATCCATCGTTAATTACATTTTTAGTAAGTTAGGCAATTTTAGGTATAGAATCAAATACCTTTAAAAAATTCAAATAGAATTAGTTATTTTTAAAAAGTCAAATAGAATTAGTTTTTTTTTTCCTTCTAATTCCAAATAAAGAATGAGAGAGGGGTAGGACGGTAATTCCGCAGAGTAGAAAAATTATGGAGATAAATTAGAATTGAAAACGTGGAACGGCGGAAGAGGCTGAGGATAAAACGGAGAAGAAATCGGCGAGATGACCTCACCACCTCCAAATTAAATACCAAATTTCCCGTTTTGAGCAACATATTGTCTTTTTTCTTTTCTTTTTTTATAGTACATATCAAGGAAGGAGGTAGGACAAATATCGATTCTCGGAAATCTATGATGTTGGTGTTGTACTGATTTATAACTAAACAATAAAATCATTGTGTCATTAACCCATTTGATATTGTCTCTCTTTTTCATTTTAAATTTTAGGAAAAATTACATAAATCACCCTTAAACGATATTTCATATCAATTACCTCCTTAAATTTAATAAGTGTTGCAGTTAACCTTATATATCTAATTTAAATAAGAAATGAAAGGATAAAATTGTCATTTATTGTCATTTTAAAAAAATGGGTGTCCACCACTCTTTCTTTGTCTTGTTTTTCAATCTCCAATATCCCTTAAATTCATCCTCCTCAACTTAATTTTGATAAATTTTAATTCGACTCTCACCTCATTTTTAAATAAGTAATATTATAGTGTGTGATAATGCTCATAAGTTTGAGAAGAAAGGTGAAGAAGATGATTCCATTGGAGATTAGGGGATGCTTTTCATTATGGATAAATGGTGGAGGTATAATTATAATCTACATCACAACTATATATATATATATATATCATATATATATATATATATAATATGATAGCTACAACTAAGAAATGTCTAAATTTAGAGAATTAATTAAGATGATGTCTACTTTTATTTTTTTAGAATTATTAATTATAAAAAACAATTTTGACCATTTAACCCTATCCCTATTATAGGGTTTCCATTAATTATAAAAAATAAATACTTATAATTGTAACAAACTAGCTAACAAATCTAACTATTAAAATCTAGCCAACAAGAGTAGTAACTCACAGGCATTTGTATACACTCGATGATCAAGAGGTCACGATTCGAATTTTCCCACTCCTATAGTTGTAACTGAAAAAAAAAAACCTAAAAAGTCAACCCCTCCTTCGAAATTGAAAGTGAGATGTTGAAAAGTTGTTTCAAGATTTCAAACCTTTGACCAACGATTCAAAGCCTTAGCTCCTACTACCATTCTCGTCGAAGATTCTTCCAATGCCTCCAATCAAACTCGCTACTCGTAGAGTGAGAAGTGAAAAGGGATGGGTAGCCACCCTTTTTGTTACTAGTAGAGTGAGAAGTGATGTTGGAGAAGTGGAAAACATTGCAGAGAGATCTGCAGTGGCACCTGCAAGATGACTCCATTTAACATAGATTTGTTCAGAAAAGTGAAAGAAGTTGAAAAGGTTTGGTGAAAGACATGGAGAGCTAAACAAAATCGGCATCAGACGAAAAAGTGAGTAAATTGATTAGTATTTATTTGTGCAAGAATCTCTTCTTCGCTTAACGGTTTAGAGACTACTCCAAATTCTTATTCTTAGTTAAATGCTTTCTTTTCATGTAATTTAAATGGATGCCGATAGGTAGATCATTTTTATGTACAAGATATGTCATCTTTATCCCTTTAGATAAATAAGTGGATGATATTTTCTCCTTACAAATTGGACATGCGTGATACATTTTTATAGTATACTCTCATAGATTACGGTATGCCAGGAAATCGTTAATGGTTCACAATAAAATAGCTCTTATTATGAAACGTTGTTTCAAATGTGCATTATAACATTCACTCTCAATGTTCCATATTGTTTTTAAATTATTTATTAATTGAGCTAAATAAATGTCTATGTCATTTCCGAGTTGTCTTGTGTAATGCCCCAAGGTTTTGGGTTTAAAAAAAAAAGAGTGTTTTTGGTAATTTTGGCTTGGTTGGCAAACTTGTAGTTTATTGGAAGGTTGAGGGCATTTAGGTCTTTTGGTTGAAGTTACAACAATCCCTAGGTCTTTGCTTCTTGTTGGAACCCATCAGCC
>JBBMKA010089350.1:0-13354 GCA_037833695.1 Sechiopsis laciniata
CTCTTGAATCTTCTTTGCCTTACTCCTTGTAATAGGTCCTTCAGGTACATGCAATGGTTCGGTTGTCTGATTCGTATAAAAAATGCTCTTTGAGCTGCAGCCAAAAGATCAACCAATATAGTTGGTTCGACCTAACATTTAACCTTAAACAGAAAACTACCCAAAACCATCGATGGTTAACAATGAGATTGGACAAGAACCTTACCCAAAACTGAACACGGCTGCCCAAACTCGCCAAGGCACAAAGGACTGATCAAACTCGAGATACGTGTTCGGTCCATGGTTGTTGGTGCGTCGAACAGTGGCTGGAGTGAGGCGTTGAATTACTGCAGGCGCGATGTGGATGAGGCGTCGTTCCACGAGATACTGCTGCGCGGAACAAGCAGCTGCGACGGGCTTGGACACGAGTGCGAGACGGAGAGCTTCGCGCAAGGGGCTTTGGTAGCAGGAGACGCACGAGCAGAGGCGAACTGTAGTTAGGCGGGAGGCACGGGGGGCTGGACGCGTGATGTGCGGCTGTAGCGAGGTGGGATGCGCAGTCGTGGCTTGACCTGCACAACCACGGACGGTGGACGTCGACAGAACGAACGATAGGAGTGCAGGGCGGCGACGACACGCCAAGGGGAAGAAGATGAAGATGGAGTTAGGGTTTTCTTGAGTCGTAGGCTTATAGGTCTAGGATACTAGTTTTTTTTTTTTTTTTAAATGTGCCCTTTTTTTCCTTTTTATTATAATATTAAGAATGGGTTTTCCATTCCAAAATCCAGATTTTCTTTTTAAGTTCTCTTTTTAAACTTCCATTTCCTTTTCTTTAAAAATAAAAACCAAAATACAAACTATCTATTTTTTCTTTTACAATTCAATCAAACCAAAAGTTCACAAATGCCCAATGATTCCTGAAATTACAAAGGAAACTCAACGTTAAACCATAATTGAAAAAAGTCCCGAGGGGTAAATTTACCAAAATACCCCTAAGGCCAAAGTTCACTAAAAACTCCACTGAAAAACCCAGGAAGAGAAATAATCGTACTTGGAGGGTCTCTCTGAAAATGAGGGGAGTTACATCAAATATTGAAATCAACTTTATGTAAACCTTGCTCTATATCCTATCTGAGCCTGAAAATAAACTCACGTGCCTTACTCCCTCTAATCCACACTACAACTCGATCTTTTAACTCATTTATCACATGTGTAAAGTGCAAGCAAGCACGTATATTCGATAAGTGTACTTCCTCCACATTCTTATTTTTCACTTTCCCTTTGGAATTTTTTAAGTGTTTGGTTTGCGAGTTTAAAATTGTTATGGGTTGTGCCGTGAAGGGCTAGTAGTTTGTAATTAAAAAAAATTATATGTATATTCAGTTATAATAAATAAAGCGCTATTAATTTATTCTTATTGTTATTTAATTTGCATAATCCAAACCAAACACGTTAATTGGATTAACGGCATTAAACTCAAGGTTATTAGTATGAACACTTAGACAATTATGTTGAATATACAAGTGTATCTATGTCCAAATGAATAACATAAAAATGTCTACAGTATATACACTGGGGTTGGGTGTCTCATCTTGGTGACATTGTTGGTATGACTTGTTTTACAAATGTTGCAGACAGCCTGATCCTAAGCTCTAGTAAGTTGAAGATCTGGAGGTTTTACAATAATTTGAACACCTGCAAATCAAGGTCTTAATTTTAAAAAATGAAGAAAAAAATGAAAGAAACGGAAAGAACATACCAAAAAGCTTGTTTGTTGGGTTTAAATCTAGGGCTCTAATAAGTTGAAGATCGGGAGGGTTTAGGACACTTTGAACACTTGTAAATCGAAGTCTTAATTTTAAAAAAATAATAATAAATAACAAAACATACACAATGAAAGAAACAAAAAGAACATACCAAAAAGCGGGTTTTGAATGTCTAAATGTCTTTCATCAATTTTAAAATTTGATTTCTGAAATAAGAACTTTAAAATTTTCTTAATTTACGTTTTTATAATTGAATTTATGAAATAAGGATTATTTAACAAACAAATATTTTTAAAATTATGTATTACGATCAAACCTATGGAACTGACAACCGAGAAATTATTTCAAATTATCATAGAATTGGATTCAATCAAATGAGACTTATGTTATCTATTATCGCATTGATGATATTACGACTCTTCAATCTTTAACTCTTCAATTAGATTATCATCCTTCTCATTTCGAAGCATTATATTGTAAAAAATAGTATGGACTTGCAACTCAAGACGCACTTGTTAAGCAAAAGGGCATTTGAGTTTCCATTGTGCATAAAAAAACCAAGCAGAATGTTGTAGGGAGTAATACTTTTTTTTTTTTAACGAACATTCAAATCTTCATTGAGAAAACAAAAAAGCATAAAATTAGACCCCAACTAAAATGAAACTCAAACAAAACGAGACCACAAACAAGAAAAATAAGACTAAAAAAAGGACAATTACAAAACCGCCCAAGTCCAAAAAGAAACATGAAACCTACTCAGAGACCACATTTTTATTATAGGAAAGACTTTTAATGTAATGGATAGTTATAAAAGACATACCATACATAAAATTGTATTTATATTGAATTTATCCATGATATATTATCGATTTGATTTTGACTCGTAACATTCAATTTAATTTATGATTTATTCATAACTGTGGTTTAATTTCAATTAATTGATTGTCAAAATTTGGACCTTTAATGGTTGAATTACTCACTTTCAAAATTTTCTCATTTTATTGTTTATAACATTGAATTTGCTTAATAAGAACCTTTTATTTTTTTCAATTTACTATTTTTAAAATTGGATTTTTGAAATAAGAATCCTGATTTTTTTCTCATTTTATCGTCTTCAAAATTTGATTTCTAACATAAGAACCTTCCAATTTTCACAATATACTATTTTTAAAATTAATTTTCTAAAATAAAAACTCTTCAATATTCTTAAGTTATTTTTTTTCAAAATTATATATTTGAAATAAGAACCTACCAATTTTCTTAATTTACTGATTTTATAGTTAGATTTTTGAAATAAAAACCCTTTAATTTTCTCAAGTTATTGTTTTCAATAATAATCTTCCAATTTTCTCAATTTACTATTTCAAAATTAAATTTCTTAAATAAGAATCCTAATTTTCTCAATCTACTGTTTTCAAAATTAGATTTCTGAAATAAGAATCATTGATTGTTTCACAATTTATCATTTTCAATCTTTAATTTGCTTTTTGTTTTGTTTTGTTTTTGTTTGTTTTTTTTTTTTTTTTTTAAAAGTTGTCACTTTTAATCCAATATTTATTATAATTATTTTAAAAAAAACTTTGAAGTTTTTTTTTCAAAAATTAAATTTTAATTTGAAGTTAAAGTAGTGTTGTAAACCCTTAGATCTTGAACAAACTACCCATCTTGTGGAGTTTCTTTCTTCTCACACGGATTGTACCATCAACATAAACGTAGAAGTTATGAGCTTTCAATAGTGGCAGAATCGAAAATGTCCACAACACATAATTGGAAGAATCTAACCTTATAGAAACAAGGTCACAAATGTTTGTAAGCAAGTGTATAGAAGTTGCGGAGAACGAATCAAAACTCGCCATTTTCACAATGAAAAAACGAGGAAGAACATAAATTGAGAGAGGGTTTCAAGAAAGATAAAGTAAGAAAGAAGAAAAAGAAGAGGTCGCCAGATACATACCTGCTCTGATACCATGATAAGATAGAGTGAGAAGAGAAAGTAAATATATTTATTCATTTTAGTAAAGGTATATAACCTTAGCATAGTCAGCAAGAACAGCAATTCAGTGGTATCAGTGTACCCATAGACCATGAGGTTATAGGTTTGAATCTTCCAACCCTTAATTGTTATAATCGCAAAAAAAAAAAAAAAAACAACTTAGCATACGCCGCAAGGGCTGTAATGAAAATTGGTTACAATTTTAAAGAGAATATACAACAGAAAACTAAATGAACATCTTATAACTAATAAAAACAACAATGTTAATGTAGACAATAATTATTTTAAATATATAAAAAAGATTTTTTTTTTTTTTTCAAAATGAACAATATTTAGGATTGGAGCCCATAACCAAGTAGCTGACTACTATATATATATATGTGTGTGTGTGTATATGCATGTATCTATGTATTTGTATATATGTATCTATGTACTATATACACACAAATGGTAAGAAGATTAAAGTGATAAGATATATTTTTTAACATATTGTTATGGAGCATACATTGAAAAGATAAAATTGAGTTTAAATATACAATCATTCATTTGTTCTTTATTTGAAATTTACCTTTTCGGTCTCTAGGTTTATGATTTAGTTTTAATTTGATTCATATATTTCAAAATTAAATATTTTTGTTCATAACACTTCAACAATGCTCCCTGTATTTTTTAATTTACTTGTATATTTATTTTATTTTAAAAATTAAAATCACTTGAAAATTAAAATAATCACTTCATCATTTATTGAAATTTAAAATTAGATTAATTGTTATTTTAATCAACATTATATCATGTGACTAATGATTAAGCATTATGAAAATGTCAAGAGTAAAAATGTTCAATTTTGAGATCAAGTGACCAAATTGAAATTAGATTTCAAACCTAAAGGCGAAAAAAATATTTTTCTTTTATTCTTTTTACATATTTATAAGTTTTTTTTTTTTTTTTTTTTTTTTTACATATTTATGTTTTCTTGATTGAGTTTTAGAGAAGAAAAAAGAAGAATAATATAAGTCGGAACTCAACCAATCGAACTCGGACCACGTGAATGCTTACCCTCAATCCCCTATTGCACTTTTAAAAAATAATCGTATTGGCTAATTTTAAAGAAATTTATACGTATCTAAAAAATAAAAATTATGTATAATGTTACTTTTTTTTTTTTTTTTGAGAAAACATTTTTGTTTTTTTTAAAGTTAGTGTTTATTATTGTTTTTCATATAATTTACCCGGCTAATTGCTTTTGCTCCTCATCTAAAATTCTTCCAAATAGCTTTTTGGGCCATTGCCGCACCAAGGCTCACCAGGAAGGCCTGTGTGCCCGTCTGAGTCTTGTGGTCCAATTCCCCTAATTAAAGGGTTTTTTTTTTTCTTAATATATACGAATTTTAAAGAAAGTAGGCATATACAAATTTTAATGTATTATTTTGTTAGTAATTTAAAATTTCCCAAACATAGCTCATTAGATTAATTGATTTATTAGCATATCATATCATATCATACTACTTTAAAGTGTGGCTTAAGGGGAGAATCATTTTTAAACGATTTTACTCCTTAAACCACACTTTAAATTACAAACATACCATGCCTAAAATCTAAAATACCACCAATTTGTTCATGAATTTGATGAAGGAACGTGTGCAAGTGGTTTTACAGAGAATTAAATCTTTTCTTTTCTTTTTTTTTTTTTTTTTTTGTTATTTGGAGGTATAAAAATAAAAAACGTTTGACACTTACTCATTTAATAAAAGGTTTCTATATCATGTAATAAGTGGTTTCAATATTTTGAGAATCATTTGAGTAGTGGCAATAAAGATTTAGAAGCTAGGTTAGAAGGTAGAAGGTTTCTTTTATCACTTAATGGATTTTTACTTTTTATTAATTATAATTTATTATAGAATTTTATGAGTTTTATTAAAATTTAAAAGGTTTTAAAACTCACCATTTTACTATAAAAATAAACTTTTCTCATCATTTCATCATACATGTCTTCAAATTTCTAAAAGCTCTCTAATTTTTTCATCATTTCATAGTCCTTCAAAGCTTTCCAATAGTTAACATCACAATGTTACTCAACTTCAAGATGTTGATGTTATATTCGAGTTCAAGTGATCAATGTGTCGAATTGATACCTTGAATTTGACGCCTTCTGAAATCTCTTCAATAGTCAAATTATTTCAAGATGTTATTGTTATATTCAAGTTCAAAGGATCAACGAATCAAATTAATATCTTAAATCCGAATTTTAATCTTATAACTCAACTTTCATGAAGTTGAGTAACATTGTGTGCTCTCGACAAATTATTAAGTGAACAAATTTAGTTTAAATTTATTTGTTTTTTTTTTATTGTACATAATTATTGTTTAGGGTTATTTTTGTTTTAAATGGTTTGTTACAATGCATTTGTGAAAAAAAGTTTCTTAATTAAAAGTTAAGTGTGAGCTTATGGTTTGTTACCTATTTTATTTATATTATTTTTTGAGCTTCCTTTTGTTTACCATTCAAGAACTTGAATTCATATTTTCTTTTAGTACACCTTTTTAATATATTTTTATTAAGTGATAATAATGTATAGAAATGAAATGTTAAAAGGCAAAAAATTCTTTACCATTTAATGATTATTTATTTATTATAATTCATCATGGAATGGAATCATATAATTCAAAAGGTTTTGAAATCCATAATTTTTACTATAAAAATGAATTTTCCTCGCTTCATCTACATCATTCCTTCAAAGTTCTCCAATTTTCACAATTTAACAACGTTTCAAAAGTTTTCCAATAATCCAAGCAATATAAAACAACTAATTTTTTTAAATAATAATTCTATAATATAAAAACTAACAAAATTGAAATACAAAAATGAATTAAAAGTAATTCATTAACTTTTTCATTAAACCAATTCAATAATAATTATAATTCTGAAGCAAATAAATTAACAAAAAAATAAATTACATTTTTTAGGGTGGGAAACACATTAAACACTAAATTAGTAAATTAAATTTTTTTTTATAATTAAATACTAAAAATTCGTTAAACAAAAAACAATGAAACCACTAAGTCATTAACTCTTTCCGAAGATCAGTATAAGATTTAGTTATAAACCTAAACTAAAGTATATAAGATTTAGTTATAATTATATACTTTTAATGATTTATAATTTAAAAAAATTTGCAACTTTTTATTGCCATCACTTATATAAGTAGTATATACCAAAACAGTTGATGACGTGTTGATTTTATTATTTGGTAGTAATAAAGTTTAACACCATGGTCACGGGTTTGATCCTAAAAATGGATATTTGACTCTCATTTTTTGTTTACAACGATAGTACTCTCTATATAAGGGTCTGTGATCCCCTACCTCAATTTGTACTAGAAAAAAAAATAAAATAAAAAAACTATAGAAGTGATATAATTATTTATAGAGATTAATTTTAAGAGTTTATGAATGTACATTAAATTAGAATTTAACAAAGACGTGAAATGACTGAATTATCAAAAGTCATCGTGTAACTTATTCATCTTTAACTCTATATAAACTAATTTATACCTTTTTGTCTACAACAATTTAGGTCTCCATCTTTAAAGGTATGAATTTTTTAAATAGGAAATTATTCTAATCTCTTAGTTTCTACATTTAATTTTATCATATCATCTTACTGAATTGTGCCTTAAGGTTAAAATCATGTTTGGACAATTTTGTCCACAAATTTTTACTATAATTATAAGAAAGTATATTTTATCCTTACATTTCTTCTATGTTCACTAGCTAAATGTTTAAAAATAATTACATAATACTTATTTAATAACAAATAATAACGAAAAATATTTTATACATAAATTTTTAATAACATTAACAAGCTCACAGTGATGGTTTTGAAGATGAATAAAAAAAATAACTTGGTTTAGTCAAGTACTAATAAAGAAAACTAATTTTCTTCTAAAAATAATGAAAATTAATTTATAAATATATATATATATATTTATTTATTTATTTATTATTATTATTTTTTTAAGATTTATAAATATTTCTTTATTAACATTAATGGGCACTATGAAGCACTATTGTTATTTTATTTTTTAATGAATAAAGAAATTTTATTTTTCAAAAAATAACCACTCATCTTATCTTACTATATTAAAAGTAATTTTTAAGAAAAATCATAAAACATGCTTGATTTCTTACTGAAAAAAAAAATCACATTCTATAATTTCATCTTACCTTCTTAAAATGTGTTTAAGTTAGAGATATATTTTCACATTTTTTTCTAAATGATAATTTCATAATTTAAATATATCTCTTATTTATAAATATATATAATATAAGTATTTATTTTTTAAAATAAAAGTACACAGTTAGATTAACATTTGGTTAACTATTCAAAATTAATTTTTTTAAACTTTATATTTCATAATATTATTTATCAATGTTTTAACCAATAAAAATATAATCAAAACTTAATAATCACGTGCATTGCACGTTAGAATTTTCTAGTTTAACAAGGGGATAGAGGTTTGAGACTATAATTTATATTTTAAGATTTTTCTTTTGTTTATACATTTACATTCCAATTTGGGGAGCTAACCAAAAGTAGGTTATGCTTAAATCTAAAAACAAAAACCATAGTGTTGATTTAAAAATAAACCTCATTTACAAAATTACAATGTTTTTTCTTCTTTTATAGAAAAAAAACAATTTAAAGTTTGAAACAATGAGATCCTTTTCTACTTCAAGAATTTATATTTAATCACCTAAAAAATTGTTTTATACAAAAAAATTTCTACTTACCATTGAACTTGTTAATATTTCTTCTCATATTTATTTTAGTGATGAAACTGAATCAATAGTTGAAATGATTGTGGAATTATATAAAAATGTACATGATCACAATTATTTTATCTCTTTCAATAAATTTGAGCATTTTTAAGATACACAAATGAGATCTCCGCACCTTTGGAACTTAATTGCACGATAATCATAATTTATTAAATATACTTTAAATAGAAATGAATGTGCTAGATATTCATTTTTTTTTTTAAATGATTATAAATGTAGGTAAATATTAAATATTAGCAAAAGTATTTCATGGCTTCATCCAAAAAAAGAAAAGAAAAAAAGCAAATGTATTCATGGATTTTAATTGAATTAAATAATAATTTTTTTAAAAAAAAATACAACAATCATATTTATTTAATATAAATATGTATTTATAATTAAGAATATGTTGTTAAAAATAAAATTGCAACCAATATTATTTGAACATAAGGTACAGAAGAAACCAAAAAGATAGGTGAATTAAGACCACATTAAAAAAAGAAAAAAGAAAAGAGAGACTAGAAACAAAAAAGATCTCCAACTTTAGAGGACACATCTAGGTTATGCAATGGCATTAGCTGGCAATAACCTTCAGTTTCCTAGCTTGTCTCCTCTCCTAGCTGGTGTTTGTTTGCCAAATTTAAGGAGGATTTAGATGGATGATTTTCTAATTTATTTTTGAAAAATCTACATTCGAATGAATTTTTACTAATTTCTCCTCATTTTTACTTTTAAAAATAATTATCTATTTCTAATCATTCATTTATAACTATTCAATCATTTCTAACCACTCATTTTTAATAATTCATTTTAAATCAATCAAAATAACTCATTTTTAACCACACATTTTTTATCATTTCTTTTTTAATTACTCCAAATAATTACTTATTTTAAATTTACATCCAATAAGGTTTAGACCCTAACTCCTCTACACAAAAACCACATCCAAATAAATTTTTGGCTACAACTCTTAATTTTTAACTATTCAAAATAACTCTTCAATATAACTCATCAAGCTAAATCCCCCTTAAATATGGTAAACAAACAGCCTTAGCATTTCCAAAATTATATTTTTCATTAATTTCATTTTCTGTAAATATTTTTTACTTATGGTTATGAAATTTTGGAGTTACATTGTTTTTTAAAGTAACTGAATGACTCTAGCATGGTGAAGTTATGTGGTCGTGTGTCTTTTCGGTTTCAGGTTGAGCGGAACCTGCTTATCTAGAGGCTTTGGCTATTCGTAAATGTTTGGGTGTGGCTGTCGATGTGGGATTGGATGATCTTGAAATTGAATCTGATTCTCTCATTGTCATTCAACTTTTGAATAGAAAAGTTGAGTGTCAAAACGATTTAGGTAGTATTGTTGATGACATCCGTTCCTTAGCCGCTGGTTTCCATAGATTGTCTTTTAGGTGGTGTAAAAAGGAGGCTAATGTTATGGCCCATTCTTTGGCAAAGATGGCGATGATGCAACTGAAGATCTAATTGTGGATGAAAAATATTTTTTCCCTTTTCTCTTTATACCAAACGGAATTGGTTATGCCCGTAGCTCCTTTCTAATCCAGAGACTTTAACTATTTATTGATTTTATAACATGAGTTTGGTTTCAAAAAAAGAAAGAAAGAAAGAATGACTCTAAATTACATAAACCACATGAGTAATTGATCAATTTTTATAATAAATTTAATATTGGTGGATAATCCACAAAATTATTCAAATACTTTAGACAACTCAACTAATACTAATACTAGTGTTTTGTGTGTTTTCTCATGATGATTACAATGATTGAATTATCAATTGCATGACAAATTTGGGTACAAAGTTGGTTATAATAATTGTCATTCTTCAATTAAATTGTAAATGTATTCTCGGTCAAGAAAACAAAATTGTATAAAAAGTGTTGGTGGCCTGATCGTGTAACGCCCGCCACATCTGAATGAGAAGGCTTAAAAGATATGACTTGCACTACCTATACCAACAAGGTGCACCTTCCTTTTTGGTGGCTCAATCTAAGCGATGAAGGCTAGGTGCTAACGTGGTCAGGTTACAGGAGAATGCTGGTTCCCATAGGGGCAAAATCCGGATTCCAAATGGGCATTATAGATCGTTTCGTTGTTTGGTGGTAATTCAGTTCAACACCACGGTCACGGGTTTGATCCTAACAATCAGTAGTAGTGTTGTCCATGTAGGGTTAAAATTATTTTGATGTTATATTACAATTGAATGTTTTACGATTGAGATATCTCATCATTTCTATTATTTTCTAGGCTAGCTAGCAACACGAATATATAAGAATACATTGCATATGTCAATGTCTTCGTCCTTCAACTCATTGAGTCCCTTCAAACAAAATGTCATCCCCATGACATGTACATTTTATTTCTATTCCTTCCAAAGTAAGTTTCAATCACACTTATATTGATAAACATGAACAAAGGAACTCAAAATACACTTGCACGGATCACTCACGCACTGTTTACACACATCGATTCGTAAAACACACACTCTAACCTCTTCAATTCAAGTTTACAAGTTTATATAGATGAAAATAAACTGTCAATTTGTTAGGGACTTGCATCTAGAGCTATTCTTGATTAATTTGCATATGCGTTTAGAGTTTGTTAGCTTCATTTTAACTGGTTTCTGTTTTAACCGAGAGTGATGTGATTGTATTGTTTGAGCTGAATGTTTACTTGCTTGTTAGAAGTCTATTGGTAACTCAATCACAAAGACCTCTTAACTTAGTTGTATTGTGCATTCAAATTTACTCACATACAAACTCCTGACCTCTTGCTCATTGAATATACACTAATATCACTGAACAACTGCTTTTGTTGGCAATACAATAGTCGTGTCTAAATGCAATGAAGTAGAGATGAATACTTTGTATGTTATTTTAACTTGAGTCACACCATTGTGAATTAGATACCACGTGATGGTTTATGTGTTGTATAAATTGAAAAAAATGTCAAATACTATCTTGGTCTTTCAGTTTTGATATTTTTTTTATTTTTGTCCATAAATTTTTAAATTTTCAATTTTAATTCTTGAACTTTGAGTTGGTTTGTTTCATTTTAGTTTTTGAATTTTCAAAAGTCTTTAACTTTAATCCTCATACTTTTGAAAAAAAAATTGGTTCAATAATGTCAATAATTTTAATACAATCAAAGACATGTGAATATATCTTAAAAATTTATAGATGAAGATGATAATTTTTTTAAAAAAATAAAACTAAAAAAAATTCTATAACTAATTTTAACTTTTTTTTTTTAAGTTCAGGATCGCATCGAAACAAACCTCAAAGTTTAAGAATTAAAATTGAACTTTTAAAAGTTTAGGAACTAAAATAGATAAATCTGATAGTTCAAATATTAAAATTTGACTTTTGAAAATTCAATGACCAAAATGATATTTTATCCTTGAAAAAATAACATTAACCACAAAGGAGTATATAAGGAAAACTATTGAGACAAATAAATATGATATTGAGATGACATTGGTTGTTCTATGACTAAATTTGATTTGGTTTTCATCAACTTGTTTTTAAGACATAATTGATGAGGGCGATTTTGTAGAAAAAATAATCCAAGAAGATATCCTTTGATTTTGTAGAAATCTCAATAAAATATATAGCTCTATCCTGTCAAATGAACATAGTTTGAACTATCCTGATTCAAATTTTCATATCTACATTATGTTGAGAAAAAACACTTATATTACCGTAGGAATAAGTAAAAAAAATAACTAAGAAATTAAAGGAAACAACAAAAAGAATAATACAAATTACATAAATACTCTTCAAAACTTATATTATTCACACTTTATACTCAACTTTCGTATATAAAAAGATTTTAACTAGAGTAAGTATACATGTTTAAAGTGATTCTAATTAAGATGTCTTGAATCCAAGGTCATTTATTCCTTTTATACTGTTTAGATCACACTACATTCTTGCATCTTTTGTCAAAACTTTTCATGTGGGACAAACTTTGTTAATATTTTGCGAACCTCTCGACACATTATTATTGTGTAAAAAATAATATTGTGTTTTATGTGTATTTATGAGAACAAAGGCCAACCAATACTAAAAGATAATAATACTTTATAATAGTAATTAGTACTGTGTCTAATAATGAGGCTTTAAAATGTGTGGTGGTGGTGAGTTGTAATGAATGAGTCAAACTCCTAAAATCCGATGTGGCAACAATGATTAGGCTGTTCCAATCAGGATTATCTTTAAAGACACAAACGTGGCATCCGGTGATTGGTCTGACGCCTACAAAGTAAGGGCTTGAATTGGGTGACGCGTGGACCCCACACGCGCACAATATAAAACTCGTGGCCAGCTTTTTCCACGAGTCGCTTTCGTCTCTGCTGATGGGCCCACCTCTCCGGCCTTTTATTTACGGAGTCTCGGCTGGCCACTTGAATATATAAAAAGATGATTTTCTTTTTAAAAAAAGGCTATATAAAAGATAAATAACAAATTTACTAATGGAGTGATTAAAAAAAAAAAAAAAAAAAACAAAACAAAATTAGTCATGTAATTGATCTATTAGGCATGTTTCATTTGGGACACGATGAAATATATTAGGCATGTTGTTTAAAAAACGATTTAAGAAAACTTTGTTTAAATAAAGATATTTAGGGCATGTTTAGGTAGGGTGAGTTGGGAAAGGAAGGGATGAGAAGGGATGAGTAAGGAAGGGAAGTGAGAATAAGTTAATGTTTGGTGGGAAGGAAAGAAAATGAGAAATGATAATAAATAAGTGTTTGGTGGGATGAGATGGGAAGA
>JBBMKA010089361.1:0-13352 GCA_037833695.1 Sechiopsis laciniata
TATATATATATTCAAAACGTTTCTTATTCTCGAAGCATCCCAAAATAAAAAATCTAGCATTTGTCTTATTCATATATATATATATATATGTATGTATTCAAAGCAACAGTTATGATGTGGAAAATGGATATAAAAGTCAAGCGAATTGGCGCAGAAGAGGACGCGATCCAAGAAGAGGCAGTAGATTGAATTGTTACAAGTATGGTCACTATGCGAGTGATTGTTATTTAGACAAATACTACAATTGTGGTGAAGAAAGCCATTTTGCGAGAGATTGTCGTGCCGATAAAAGGGTTGAAGAAACAAACAACTTAGCAGTAGAAAACAATGTGAATGAAAGGTGTTCTTTTGATGACGCATAAAGAAGAAAGCGACAATAATGATACTGTGTGGTATCTCGACTCAGGAACAAGCAACCATATGTGCGGACACGAGCATCTGTTCAAAGAGATGCAAAAAATTGAAGATATGGTCATGTTTCTTTTGGCGATGCAACAAAAGTAAAGGTACGATTTTTTGTGTGCAGAAGGATGGCTTCACAGGGTCAATTCAGGATGTTTATTATGTACCAGATCTCAAAACGAATATTTTGAGTTTGGGGCAACTTACAGAGAAGGCTTACTCTATATTTTTGAAAGACCGTATGTTGCATTTGAGGGACAAGAAAGAGCATTTAGTTGCTCGAGTAGAGATGGGAAGCAATTGCATGTATAGACTAAATTTGAGAAAAATGCGAGAAAGTTGTTTGCGAGTGGATGTAGAAGATAAAGCAACGCTGTGGCATCTTCGTTTTGGTCTTCTACATCATGGTGGACTAAAAGAAGAATATGGTGCAAGGCTACCAGAGATGGACTATGATGGAAAGTTTGGTGAAGAATGCGTGCTCAGCAAGCATGCGAGAACCTCGTTTCAGAAGAAAATGGAATATCGAGCGTACAACCGCTCGAGATGATTCATACGGATATATGCAGACCAATTACCCTCGCATCGTTCAGCGGTAAAAGGTACTTCATTACTTTTATTGATAATTTCTCATAAAAAACTTGGGTTTATTTTTTGAAAGGAAAATCAGAGGCATTCGAGACATTTAGAAGATTCAAAGTAAGGGTGGAAAAGGAAACTGGTAGACGGATCAAAGCTGTGCAATCTGACAGAGGTGGAGAATATACTTCGACGGCGTTTAGGAAGTATTGCGAGGAGCAAGGCATACGATGATTTCTAACTGCACCATACACTTCTAAACAGAATGGTGTGGCCGAGAGGAAAAATAGAACCATGCTTGATATGGTTCGAGCAATGCTGAAAAGTAAAAGTATGCCAAAGGAATTTTAGGCGGAAGCAGTGCAGTGCGCAGTCTATGTGCAAAATCGGTGTCCACATGCAAAGCTAGATGATAAAACATCACAAGAGGCATGGAGCGGACGAAAGCCAACACTTTCACATCTTAGAGTATTTGGTAGTGTGGCTTATGCACACGTACCTAAGCAGCGAAGAACAAAGCTCGAAGACAAGAGCAAGAAGTATGTGTTTATTGGCTATGTTGAGAAAATAAAAGGGTACAAGCTGCTCGACCCAATAAGCAAGAAAGCGATGGTGAGTCACGATGTGCGAGTAAATGAAGAAAGCGAATAGGACTGGAACAATTCGATGGAAGTCAGCATCGAAGTTGGAGAATTACCAATCGTTGCATCAACAAGTATGCCAAGAGAGTCTGAAACAACTAAAGATGAAGATGAACTGCAACAACCGAGAATGTGGAGTTTGCAAGAATTGTACGATGCGAAAAATGAGGTGCATCTTGTATGTCTTTTGGAGATGCGGAAAGTATTAGTTTTGATGAAGTAGTACGAAGCAAGAAGTGGAGAACCGCAATGAACGAGGAGATCAATGCGATTGAGCGCAATGATACATGGAAGCTGACAGAATTGTCCAATGCAAGTCAGCCGATTGGTGTGAAGTGGGTATTCAAGAAGAAAATGAATGCGCAAGGGAAGATAGAGCGGGACAAAGCGCGGCTTGTTGCAAAGAGATACAAGCAGAAATCAGAAATCGACTATGATGAAGTCTTTGCCCCCATTGCGAGAATGGATCTCGCATTAAATGTTGACATTGTTAATTAGTTCATGAAGGAGCCAGTTTATTCGCATTGGAAGGCGTTGAAGTGAGCAAAGATCAAGTTACAGATATTTTCAAAGTCGTTGCCGAAAGTATTGTTCAAGAAATCTAAGAAAATGATTGGCATGACGGATGGTAGAAGCATTTAAGTTTATGGAGGAGTTTTGTTGAATAAACTTAAATATAATTTAATATATTTGGAATAATTGTTAATTGAGGGAATAAGTGGGTAGACAATTAAGGAATAAATGTGTAATCAATTTAGGAGCTAATTAAGGAATTAGTGGATCCTTAATTTAGGAATTAGTGGAAAACAAATTTGGTAAGAACTTGGAGACCAAGTTTGTAATGAACTATAAATAGAGTGTTCCTTCATTATGAATCGTAGAGAAAGTTGTAAAGCGAAAGAAAGTGAAGAGAGGAAAAGTTGTGCAGAGAGTTGTAGAGAAAATAATTGAGAAATAAAGGAAAGTATTTTTAGAGAAATTGTTGTGTCCAATCCCGAAGCGAAAAGCTTGCGCGATTGTTAATTGTATTTATTATTTTTGTTATTTGAATTTAGATTTTACAAGCCCCACTCTTGACCAGCTTCTAACCTTCCTCAAATCCAACTCCGTTGACTAACTCAGCTACACTCCACTCAAATCGCATCCATTGTTTTGGCCGATGGCTCTCACCGGGGCAGACATCGCCTCTTGTCCACCTGTGAAGCTTGGATTGATCATTCCCTTTCTGTCAAGCCTTCTTTCGAACACATTCTGCATACTACTTATAAAGCCACTCTTCATCGACCTGATATTCGAACTAAGGTAAATGATTCATCATCATTGTTTGATAACTATTTTGTTTTTCTGATTTTAAATATTTTTTTAGATATTGTAATGGATGACATATTCTAACAAAATAATTACAAAAGTAGTCAAGTTTGAAAATATTTACATACTATAGTATATTAATACTCATTAATACATTATTTTGTAATATTAATATAATATTTTATGTTATTAATGAGCTGTATTATGTACTATTAATATACGATAATACCGTATTATTATTAATACAGTAATATTATTAATACCGCGATACCATATTATTATTAATACTGTATTATTATTAATATTGTAACACCCCGAAAACTTACCGCTAAAACATAACAACCTGAAATCTAAATTTCAAGTCTCTGGTGAAGTTACCACCTCCCTAAACCTCATCGATCACCATCCAATCTCATTAGCTCAGCACCAAAGAAACTTGCCAGAGTTGACATCATAGCAAGGAGTGAGTATATACATACAAAGTAAGTAGCTTTTTAATGCAGTGAACTACCATTCATCAGCGGAAGCTAGAAAGTCACACTAGCTACTCCCAAACACGGATTAACCTAGTCTATGGTACTTAGCATCTCACAGTTGTCTACCACTTTTCGTAGACTACCCTATCTGGCATGCATATCACGTACTCCACTCTAGAGTACAATTCTCTACTCACTATGCACCACAACTAAAGCTTGAAACACATTTTCACATACGAACCAGAAGTACATTACTCGTGTACCAATTGAAAACTGACTACAAATCATACCTTTTGATTAGAGGAATGCCCAAACCAAACTGCTAAGACACACCACATCATCAAAGAACACATCAGACGCACACCTCACTAAAGTGTACAATTACTGCACATCATACTATTAGAGCGGTCTTCTCACTAACTACACATCGTTCTAGGAAAGTGCCACTCACGCTTGGCCATTCTCTTGGCTCTAATAATCACTATACAACTATGGTTACCAGAATCTGTGTACCTAGAGGTACTCACTCTCGATTGCACGTTCCAACACATCTACTTACTACTTGAATGACTTCCCCCTCGCTGATCGTCGTACTTGTCACTTTAGGACACCTCTTAACCATCCTACAACCAAACCCAACCTCGTAAACCGAACTCAACTTTTCACTCTTCCAACCATAACAAAGAAATATGGGCTTATATACTACTTAATCATTCCATTCGTAATAGAGTCCTACACCTTAACTCAACTATATAACGGTCCTTAGCATCGTTCCTCTACTAGCTCACACAACCCGTCGCATCATCATTGAGGTAACACTCTTAATTCTTACAATGTACCATCAATAGATTCAAGCAAACCACACACACGCTAACTCATCCTGAATAACTTCATCTCACCTCAGAGTACTTCTCCTCACGCTAATCTCACGCTTAAACTTATTACATACTTTATATCACCACTACAGCTACTAGCCAATCTCCTCATACTAGTCTCACGCTTGAACAAGTGATCTTGCAACTTACATGAATAAACCTTACTAAGTTAACAATATAAACATAAACAAATAGCTTTCAAAGTCTTTCACTACATAAGTAAGATAGCTTAGTAAGCCTCATTTCTATCCACTTCATCTTTCACATTGGACAAATCGCATATTCATACTCAATCATGCTTTGACTTAGATAACACCATTAAAACATGCACCAACTCACACTTTAATAATCGTATTTAGCTCTGGTGCACTATATTATCTTCAACTAACAAGTACAACCACATAATTAAACGAATGAACCATAACTAGCAACTCATTTCACATCCTTAGATAAGTTCAGCATAGACAACGACTCATCATGTACTCTCAAATGAGTGGAACACCAGTAACAACTCACACTGCACCCTCGAATGAGTGAAGTACAGCTGGTAACTCACCATACACCCTCATGGAGTGATACACGCAAGTATCTCACATTGCACCCTTAAATGAGTGATACACGCTAGTATCTCACACTGCACCCTCAAAGGAGTGATTCACGTTAGTATCTCACAGTGCACCTTCAAATGAGTGATACACGCTAGTATCTCATACTACACCCTCAAAGGCGTGATACACGCTTGTATCTCACACTGCACACTCAAAGGAGTGATACACACAAGTATGTCACACTGCACCCTCAAAAGAGTGATACATGCTAGTATCTCACATTCCACCATCAAAGGAGTGATACTTTGCTAACAATTCATACATCTCTCAAAGAGACAAGAACACACCACAAACATTCCACACAACACTCTAAAAGGATTGTAGCATAACTGAAAACTCACCGTGACTTCCTGAACATTCATATAACAAATAAGTATGTACAGAAAGTACAAACATAGCTACTTATCTCAAAGACAAAGTAGAAAAAATACGCATCACCTAACACTCCGTGCTTTGAGATCCAAGAACCTACAAATGATTCATCACTCAGAAATGCACCATCGACTTAAATTAAAAACAGAGGAAGAGAAGAATGACGTCATTTCGTTTAAAAAATGAAAAATACACTGCTAAAGCATATCTCAGCAACCACGCGCCTCACACCTAGAAGACCAAGCATCATTGTTTTGTTACAAACCAAACGACGTCACGCGAACTTGGCCAACATTTAACCTTTGACTTTTTTTTTTCTTTCTTTAGAATCTTACAAATATCGTCTATGACTATGATTACTAAATTTTTCAAAAGTGATCATATTTGTAATTATTTTGTGAATTTGACTTAAGTTTTCCAAATTTTTTTTTTATTGATGTGTGTTATCATTTACAATTATTTAATGATGTTTGTTGTGACTTGTAATTGTTTGAATTTTAAAGGCTAATGAAGTTGTATCAGAAGTGAGCTTATGGGTTGAAAAACATACTAATGGACTCATCACCAAAATTCTTTCTCGTAACTCCATTAAAAGTGCAACTAACCTCATCCTTGCAACTGCACTCTACTTCAAAAGGGATTGGAAAAACAAATTCTATGCTTTACAAACAAAAGACCAAGAGTTCTACCTTCTTGATGGGATCAATTTAGTTGAAGTCCCTTTTATGTCTAGCAATAAAAGGCAATACATAGCTGCTTATGATGGGCTTAAGGTTCTTAAAATGGAATACAAACAAGGATATGACACACGCCAATTCTCCATGTACATCTTTCTCCCGGATGCCAAGGATGGATTGCCCTATTTGATCGAGAAACTTGATTCTCGACCAGGATTTATCGACTGTCATATTCCACTTAAAAAGGTTACAGTAGGTGAATTCAAAATTCTAAAATTCAAATTTTCTTTTAGAATTGAAGTTTCCAATGTTTTAAAGAAGTTGGGATTGATGTTACCTTTCATTGGTGGAGAAGGTTATTTGTCAGAAATGTTGGCTTCTTCACTAATAATAGATTTTGATTCAGACATAATGCATAAGGCATTCATTGAAGTGAATGAAAAGGGCACAGAAGTAGCAAGTTGTTCGATAAATCTTTCAGTTGGTTGTTCGATGCCTTCTAATTTAGATAGAATAGACTTTGTTGTCGACCACCCATTCTTGTTTGTAATTAGAGAAGAGGTGACCAGAACTTTGCTTTTTGTTGGACAAGTGCTAAATCCCATTGCTGAAGAAAAAACAAACGTGGTAGACTCGTATAAAAACTATGCTACATAAAAGACTTTCAAAGTCACGATCTTTTTGGAAGATACCAATTTTATTAAGGGGCTTGCAAGAGGTGCAAAAGAACTAAAGATTGAAAAATCAAAATAGTTTCATCATTGGCTTTCAAGGTCACGTTTTAGTAGCTAGTAAAAGCCAATTATATTTTAAGTTGTAATGACCAAATGAGCAATAGTAAAGAGATTCTTCATATCTAATCTTCTCTATTTTTAATAGTTTTTTGTTTTAGTTCACAGTTTATATAGTTTATTTATTTATTTTTATTTTTTTTAATTCAAAGTTTATATAGTTTTATACAGTATATGATTATTGAAGTTTGTATTTCACAGTGTTTATAATTTTATGGCATATGATTATTATTATTATTATTATTTTGAAAAGTTGTGTCTGATTATTGAAGTTTGTATTTCACCGTTTATATAATTTTATGTTTTATACTCTACTTATATATAGATGTAACAATTAATAATATCATTATCTTCGACCATTGATTATTTTAATTGTAACATCCTAGTTATTTTTTTAAATTATAACTAAGTGTTTATATTAAAATTGATAAACTCATAACCTCCCTATTTAATTTTTTTTTTTTTTTGAACAAGTAGAAATGACAAATAGATCTAGACAGGATCCTCACCCATGCAGGAGTATCAATCCGTGATTTTTCAAGTTAATAAGAATTTTCTAATTCAACTGGTACAGCTTCCATACACTAAAGATTCTTCCCTTCCATTGTTGCCATTTTTGCAAGAAAATGAGCCATGTAATTCGTTTGACGACCACACCATTTGAAAGACACAAAATCTATCCCATTTGCAATCGATAGAATTTCCTCAACCAATCTCCCAATCTCTAATCTACACAAATAACGTGACCTCAACAAATTGGCCACTCATTAATCAAATTAGGAGTGCACGCCTAGTTTAGTTAATTTTTCTTAATCAATCCATAAAACTTAAAGCGATTAGTTACGTTAGTATGGAACGCTATCGAGCCCAACTAGTTAAGACTAATTAGACTATTTAAATCGACGTATAGAACGCTATCGTGCCCAACTAGATGAGTTATTTGTGATTTAGAGGTCCTAAAGTTACTTAGGGACTTAATCGGCTATTTCGATAAGGTCGATTAGGTAGAAATTGTTGAATAATTTATTTCATTAGTGTGTCTATGATCGAAAATATCATTGTTACTTGTGTTTACCTCGATTCAATGCCTAGAGTTTAATCTCGATACTTTACTTTTATTTTTTCAGTCATTTTATCTTTATTCTCCAAAATTCCACCATAAATTCGTGTCAAATAAGAAAACTAAAAAGATAGAAATTAAATTATTCAGTTTCCTGAATACTACAAATATTTAACTTTATATTGGAATTTATAAATGTATTTAATAGACTTCTCGACAAGATCTTGTCAAATTAGCGTCGTTGCCTGGGAACGATCAATAGTTTGTGTTCTTATTTTTTGTTTCCTTGATATATATATATCTTCTTAACTCGTTTCTTTTAATGACTAACAACTTATAAGGTTTTGGAGGATTTGTTTCAAGGGAAGCACAACGAGATCGCGTGTCATATGCCTATACCATATATCATGTTTAGGTCATTAAAGAGGAAAGATATCGGAGATGTTTAGTCAGTCGTTAAATAGGATAGATGTCAGACATTTATAGGTAGTTATTAAAGAGGAAAGATGTCAGACATGTTTATCCAGTCATTGAAGAGGAATATGTCGAACATGTCTAGCCCGTCATTGTAGAGGAAAGATGTCGGGAACCGTCCAACATCTTAAGTGTCCATCATCTTTCATTTTCAGATGTCGATCAGTCCCCGACATTTATTCTCCGATTTATAGTAATGCAACTATATAAATTAGCCAACAACAATTTCTATTGAGTTTCAGTAATCCATTATGTTCAATGTATCAAAAGCTCACCCCAAATTGATGAAACTATTATGGTATGTATTTTAGTGATACATGAGATACATTCTTCATGGGATTATTTTATTTAGGAAAACTAACTCCAATAAAGTTAAAGAGATCTTGAGGCCTTTATGGTTGTCATTCAATATTTTGTTGAAAGATGGAATTTTAAGAACAAGCACACAACCCATATATTATTTTTAGACAATTTGTTGGATGTTTAAGAAAGAAAGTGCTTTAGTTATGATGTTTCATGCTTGACAAACTAACTAACTGTTCTCCCACTAATTTAATTGCCTTAGGATAAAGTATTAATACAATTGACGTATGATAACTGTAAAGTGTGAATTACACATCATTTGTATTTTAACCCATTGGCGAGGTTAATTTTAACCTAGGGGTTAGTTGGGTTGTTAATTGTTAACCATATGTGGGTTGTGTAATTGAGCTATAGTATATAAAGTTCCTTGGGTTCATCTTCTTCCTTGAGAGAAACCCTAGCCACCATTTGAGCTCTTGAAGATTTCCATGGCAAATTATGAATGATAATAGCTATCTCATAGTTCTGAATAGTAATTCTGAATAGTGGAGGTAGGACAACTCCCGAACCACTTCAATTTGATGTGTTATTTTCTTTTCCATCTTTTTCTATTTTTTTTTACACTACAAGAATTGGAGTATTTCCCGACGAAATAATTGCCGACGGCAATTTTGCCGTCGGTAGAACCTAGAAATGTCAACGTCTACTTCTACTATCGAGAAAGGTCTAGTACTACCGACGCCGTAAAATACCGTCTGAAAATCTTTAAAATAACGTCGGCAGAACCCCTATTTGTCGACGGCACATTATTAAAAAAAAAATTATACCCCGTAAAAATCATTTTACCGTAAAATCGATCCCAACGTCCCGTCCAACCCTACCCCACTTCGCCCACCTCCACCCTCACCTTCAACCCCTCCGCTCCTTCCACTACCGTCTGCAACCCCTCCACCCTCTCCACCCCCGCCTGCAACCCCTTCTTCTGCCCTCCGCCTGCAACGGCTTGGCCCACCACTCCGCCCACCTCTTTCATCTCTCTCTCAATCTCCCACCAATCTCCTCTACAAATCTCCTCTCTCGAACCTCAATCTATGGATTCATTCTTCATCCACCATCAATTTCTCACTACAGCTTTCTAGTACTTTACCCTCTTTTTTTCTTTTAATTTTCCTCTTTCTCTCAATTCTTAGGTTTAATTATCATCATCTTTCTTGCTTTAATCTGTTCGTTTCTGGCGGTAATGAGCTCAAATCAGTATGCCTTCCGATTCTTCTTCTCAAGGTGATCCGGAATCCTCTGCTTCGACCAACGCTCCAGCCACCACTGCTTGCCTTCTTCGCTACTGACTGCCGACTTTAGGTATTTTTTTTTAGTTTTGTCATCTTGGAAACTGTTTGTTTTTTTTTTAAATTTTTATTTCAGGTTTATTCTTTCTCCATGGGTGAATGAATTTGTAAGCATATATTACATATAAAAAATAACAACTTGAATGAATACCTTGATTTTTCTGTAGTGTTTAATGCCTCGTACCTTTAATTAAGGTATGATATATATGTATGTTATTTATGGTTCAGATTTGCAGTTTCTATTTTCGAGTCAATTAGGATAGGCGCCATATATGTATTTTGTGTTAGAAAGAAACAAGAAAAATCCACCGTCCTACAATTTATTGAGTTGAAGAGATTCAGCTAATATAAAGGCATTTGACCTTCTTTTCTGCTGAATAATTTATAAAATTATTTTTCAACCGTGATTTAGGGAACTTTTAATGTTTTAATAAATAAGCAATCCTATAAAAGAAATATGGAAAATGTTGAACTCAAATAAAGAAAAGCAATCAATCAAACATACTTTTAGTAAAAATTTTATTTTATTAAAACATCCACACCCATCCTTTTATTGTACCAAACATCTTTATCATCAAATCTGGGAGAATGCATTTACGTTTTTTCCAACTCCCTTTAGAAACCAAATATGTAAGCACATGAATGAATTTGTAACCATATATAGAATTCAAACAGATTTGCCTCTTCTTTTTCTTTTTTTTTTTATTGGAGATTATTTGTTTTTTAGTTCTCAAATCAGACAGTTTTTTTTGCTTGTTTTGATGTTCAAAATTATTCAATAAAGTTGCCACAATATACCTAGTAAATGTAGTAGTTGTGAAAATTTTAACGATTGGATGTATATTTGAAATAATTTTATAGTTAAAATTACTAGTCACATTAAGAGTAACTACTTCCAATAATTTCTAGGAAACTTTTTCTTAATATTTCTCTTGTTTGAATTGGTGATGTTTGCATAATAAATTAGGTTCATAAGTGGTAACTTTGGTTCTATTTAGTAACTTCTTTTTTAACTTCTTGGTTTTTGAAAATTGTTTTATTTCATTGCAATTATTTTCACTGTGGTTGTACTTGAATTCTTAGTAACTTCCAAAAACATAGATAAACTATAAGAATAAAATACATTTTTAGTTGTATTATATCTAAGTTTGTGGAATAAACAATAATGGATCATTGGTTGTCTTCTAGGTTTATTACCTCGTACGGCGATGTAAAGAAGATTTTATATTTTGGAAGTAGAAAAATCAGAAAAAAAAAAGAGAATAAGGACTGGATAAATAACAGAGATAGGTTGTCTAATGAATATGCTGAAGGCGTTAACGAGTTTTTAGAAATAGCAAAGTCTATGTAAACAATGAGAGGAAAGCAAGATGTCCATGTAAACACTGCATGAATTCATATTGGCATCAGATAGATGAATTGGAACGTCATCTATTCAAATATGGGTTTTGCCCCTCATACTCTATATGGATTTTTCATGGAGAACCATTTACCATACCTAGGTATGAGCGCCGATCTATCCTTATGCCGATACAATTGAATAGAACAACACATCCCGATCAGTCAAGTAATCAAAATGTGGCCAATGAAATGTTAGAACTAATTAATGAGATGGTTATCCCAAGTATCGACGATGATCAAGAAGGGGATGATTTGTTTGAAAATGTGATTCCACCAACGACGAATGAAGATGATCGGCCAAGTTCATTCAAAAACTTGATGAATGAAGCGTGTAATCCGTTATATTATAGGTGTACACAATTCTCTTCGTTGAATTTTTTAATTAGATTGATGCACTTGAAAGTTTACAATGGTTGGAGTAATAAATCATTCGATATGCTTCTACAATTATTGAAAGAAGCATTTCCAAGTGATGCAAGCATTCCCAGTTCTTACTACGAGGCCAAACGAAAGTTACGCGAACTAGGATTGAGATATAATTCTATTCATGTTTGCAAATATGACTGCATATTGTATAGGAATGAATATAAAGATTGTATTCAATACCCAACATGTGGTGAGTTTTGGTATAAAACTAATGACAGTATAGGGAAGAAGATACCTCATAAGGTTTTGCGTCATGTTCCATTGATTTCGAGATTGAAGAGGTTGTTTGCGTTAAAGCATTATGCTTCTAAAATGAGATGGCATAAGGAAAAGCGTGTTGTGGAAGAAGGTGTATTACGACATCCTGCCGATGGGGACGGATGGAAGCATTTTGATCAAGAATATCCCGAGTTTCCTTCAGATCCAAGAAATGTCCGTTTGGGACTTTCTTCAGATGGATTTAACCCATTTGGAAATATGAGTACTCCGTACAACATGTGGCCAATCACGTTAGTTCCTTATAACTTACCACCTTGAAAATGTATGAAAGAAACAAACTTTATTATGTCGTTGTTGATTCCCGGTCCAAAATCTTCTGGAAAAGAAATTGATGTTTACTTGCAACCACTAATTGATGAGTTAAAAAAATTATGGCATAATGGTGTCGTACATACGACTCATTTAGTGATAGACATTTTCAAATGTATGTTAGTTTATTGTGGACAATTAATGACTTTCCTGCATATGGGGATTTATCTGGTTGGTGTAAGAAAGGGTATCAAGCTTGTTCTATTTGTATGGATGATACATCGTCGATAGGTATAACAAATAAATGTGCGTACATGGGACATCGCAGACACCTCCCGCATAATCACAGCTGGCATCGAAGCAAACTATTTAATGGTAAATCAGAACTGCGACCACCCCCTAAAGTATTGGATGGCGATAATATCTTGCACGAATTGAATATGTTGAATTTTCCCGTGTTCAGTAAACACCCAACAAAGCAAGATAAAAAGAAAAGGAAACGAACGGACCTCAATTAGAGGAAAAAAAGTATTTTTTTCCAACTCCCTTATTGGTCAAAACTTTTGTTGAGACATAAGTTGGATGTCATGCATATTGAAAAAAATGTTTGTGAAAACTTGGTTGGAACATTGTTGAACATAGAAGGTAAGACCAAATATACGAACAATGCTCGTGAGGACCATAAAAATTTAAGCATATGAACATAACTTTATTTACAAGAAATTGGCGGTCGGCATGTCAAGCCCCATGCTGCATACACATTGACTAAAGATGAAAGGATCAACTTCTGTAAGTTCTTAAAATCAGTGAAATTTCCTAATGGATTTGTGTCAAACATATCAAGATGTGTCAATGTGAATGAGGGAAAAATTTTTGGTTTGAAAACACATGACTATCATGTTCTTCTTCACTGACTTCTTCCTATTGGTGTTCAGGGCTTTTTACCCAAAGATATATCTACTACTGTAGTTGAGTTTTGTGGATTCTTTCGAGACCTATGTGCAAAAACTATACGAACCAGTGACTTAGATCGTTTGCAAGCAGACATTATTGTCATTCTTTGTAAGTTAGAAAAGATTTTTCCA
>JBBMKA010089402.1:0-13348 GCA_037833695.1 Sechiopsis laciniata
AAGAGAGTTTGTTGCTACTTTGTAAGAGAGAAAGTTTGTAACTCCTATTTTTATAGTAAAGTTCTCTATCCTTGCCCATAGTTTTTACCCAAATTTGTTTAGGGGTTTTTCACGTAAAATCACTGTGACATTCTTTCTCTTCATTATTATTGTTATTCTCAATCTCTTTTAGCTGCAACCTTGCTCTATTCGATGCAAACAATCATAACAAATGGTTGTAGAAATAATTAAATAATAATAATAATAATAATAATAAGAGAGAAAAAGACAATTTAATGGACTTAAAAATTGAAATGTCCAATTGGGTTTGGTATTTTCCAGGTTCTTTTTGTTCGTTTTTCTGAAAAAAGAAACATGTTTTTTTCTTTGAATTATAAAAAAACATTCTTTTTGTTCTTGAGGTTGAAATCTAGATTTGCCAAATCTACAATGAATTTGCAAAGTTGTCAGCCAACATGTCGTACATATATCATTTATACAGTTAATATCATTGTAAACCCCCAAACCTAAATAAATATAAAGGAATTTGGCTCACAAGTTTGATAAATTCTCAATTTTGTACTATAAGAAAAACTGAATCTATGTTAGATTTTAAGCCTTTAATTTATGAAACCTATATTGTACATGACATTATTGAATTTATAGTTTAGAATAACTCAATCTATATTCTAAATATAAATATAATTTATGTGTCAAACATTTTCAACGTCATTTTAGAAAGATTTCCCTATAATTGATTTCACTATTTAATTTATTATTCTCGTTTTATTGACTTTGCTTTTTCGTGTGAACCATTTACTTGGGTTTTCATGGGAATCATTTCAATGGATGCTTCTCATTTAATAGGTTGAAATCTTTCATAAAAAAAAAGGAAGAAATATTGATAATAAATAAAGATATTCAACTCATTTGTTTAATAAAAGAAATTTGCTCCAAAGTTATTCTTACTAAATGGAATCAAGCATTTTAAAACAAAAATCATCCTAATGAAGTTTGATAACTACTTAATTTTGAGTTTTTATATGATATATTATCTATAAATATCCATTAGCTATATATCTACTTTTTTCCCATATTTAAAAAATCAACTCGCATTGAAAAAAAATGATGTCAAACTTTCAAAGTCTCAATAGAATTTAAAAAATAAATTTTCTAAAACAAAAATGGAAAAGATTTAGATAAATCCAATTCTAAAAACAGAAGCAAGTTTAAGAAACTGCTTGGTTTTGGTTAGAAAGACTTTACTTGAATTTTGAAAACATTAATTTAAAAAAAAAAAAACAAAAAACAGAAATACTATATAGGAAACTGTGTTTATAAGCTTAATTTAAAAATTTTAAAAAAAAATCAAATTTTATTAATTAAGGATCAAAAGACAGTTTTTTTTTTTTTTTTTAATCACAAACATAAGTCGAACGGTATGTAAGTTGTCTTTAAAAAATTCTCAAAAAAAAAAAAAAAAATTGTCTTTAAAAAAAATATTTCAAAAAGGTTTTTATTTCATACATGTATGGGGTGTTTATTTACCATATTTAGGGTGGATTTAGTTTAAGGAGTTATAGTAAAGTATTATTTTGAGTAGTTAAAAATTGAGAGTTGTAGTAATAAATTTGTTTGGATATGGTTTTTTTGTAGAGGAGTTAGAGTCAAAACCTTATTTGGATGTAGATTTAAAATGAGTAGTTATTTTGAGTAGTTAAAAAAAGAATGATTAAAAATGAGTGATTAGAAATGATTGAATAGTTATAAATGAATGATTAAAAATGAATGGTTGGAAATAATTAATTATGTTTAAAAATAAAAAGGAAGAGGAGTTAGTAAAACTCATTTAGATGTAGGTTTCGAAGAGGAGTTTGTAAATCCTCTAACTAAATTCTCCTTAAATGTGTCAAACAAAACGCCCCTATATGTCTTAGTTCAAGATGGACGAAGTGAAAAGATTTTGAATGTTGACCTATTAGTCAATGATATTTATTTAAACTATTTTGTTAGAAAATATATTTTTGGTATGACATCTGCCCTTAGTAGTTCGTAGAAGGTCATCGCTATTGTTGAAGACTCGTTTTACCGTGATCTTGATCGAATTTGACTCTTCAATTGTTATTGATGTTATTTTGACAGATTCTAAAAATCTTATTCAACAATTTCATTTTTAAGATTAAGAATTTGATTTCTTCGGAATATTTGGGTTTTCCATTGTTATAGGTCTTCCAATCATGTTGCGTCCATTATAAAGGTTTTTAGTATTTTTATTTTGATGTGGTGCTTTTGGCATTGTTTGAGGGGTTATCTCCCCCTTAGTATTGCCTCTATTCTTTTAGAGGAGCGTTTGTTTGTTGGTTTTTTCTTCTTTTTTTTTTTTCTTTTTGAAATTATAATAATTTCGAGTGGAGGATTCGAACCCAAGACCTCTTAATCATTGGATGTACACTAATACGGTTGTTCAACGACGGTTCTTTGACTTGTTAAAGATAGGTTTGTTAAAAAAAAAAAAAAAAAAATCGTGAATACATTTTGAAAAGGAAAAAATTAAACGTTATTCACAGTTATTTTTAAAATGTTTTAATTGATTTTAGGTGGACTCAAGTAAAAATAATTAAAATTCATCAAATAGAAAGTCTGAATTGATTGACTTATTAACATTCATGAGTCAAGTTGATTTTTTCCGCAATATTTAAATATTTTAAAGAATAAACTAAATTGAAAGTGTAAGACCTAAAGAAGAGATTTAGTTAAATAATATTTTAGAAAATTTGTTTGTATAGCAAATTTTCATCTGTTTATAGCAACTTTTCAAAAATATTTTATGCCTTTCGACATATTTCAATTTCATTATTTTTCATTAATTTTACTTATTTTTAATCAATTTAACTCGATTGAATCCATCGATTTTACTTGATTAGAGCCATCAATTTTGTTGAATTATTGAATCTATTTTTTATTTATTTAAATTTTTGGATAAAATATTATTTTGGTCCTCAAACTTTGCGTTCTATTCCATTTTGGTCTAACTTTTAAAAGTCTAATTTTAGTCTTGAACCGTGAGATTTATTCTGTTTTAGTCTATGTACTTTCTAAAGTCCAATTTTATCCCTTGTATTTTTAATAAAACTTAAAAATAGTCCATATAACAAATTTAAAGTTAATATTAATCAAAATTTATTCTATAATGTTAATAATTTTAATACAATCAAACACAAATGTGAACGCATTTCTTAAATTTTTAGAGAAAGATGGTCATTTTTAAAAAGAAAAGTAAACAATTTTCTTTTTTAAGGACCAATATTAAGTTTTTTTTTTTCAAGGACGAAAAATGAAACAAACTTCAAAATTTAAAGATTAAAATTGGATTTTTGAAAGTTCAAGAATAAAAACTAAACAAATCTTAAAGTTCAGAGACTAAAATTAGATTTTTAAAATTTAAGAACCAAAACACAACAAAACTCAAAATTTATGAATTAAAATAGAACAAATCACAATTTCTTTCATTTTTAATATTCACGAAAAATTTACTATATTTAAACCTATTACGAGGAAAAATCACATCTCAAAAGTAAAATATGGATCCAAACCCAAGGCCATTTGTCTCAAAGAATCGTTCTTTAAATTAAAAATGAAAAACCTAAACTTTTAGTAAAAGGTAGATCGACCTACGAATCTAAATAGCACTAGCTGAAGCTAAAGTCAAAACTTTTTTTTAAAAAAATAAATGAAAAGAAGTTAACAATTTTTGTAAGTCATGAAATTATAAGGATAAATTATAAATGTGTTTTATGCGGTTTGATGAAAGTTGGAATTTAGTCTCTATCATTTTAAAATTTAGTATCTAATTCTTTAAATCTAGAATCTAATTCTTATATTTCGAAGAAAATTAAAATTTAGTCTCTATGATTTAAAAACTAAAATTTAATCCATACGATTTAATAAAACCTAAAAATGATTGATTGAACAAAAAATAAATCTCTTACATGTATATAATCACTTATATATACTTAATTCTTCAATAATTACGAACTATATGACTATTTATATTTTAGTTTTTATTGAACTAAAGTTAGTTTTTAAATTTATAGGAACTAAAATTTAACATTCTCTAAAGTATAAAAATTAAATTCTAGATTTTAAAGTTGTATGGACTAAATTTTATCTTTCATCAAACAATAAAGATATATATATATATATATATATATATATATATGGCCATCTTTGGTGGCAAAAGTCATGGTCAAATTCTATACATACTAGTAGGCTAAAAATGCATTTCTCATGACGGTGGAAGTCGAAAATGCATTTCAATGGTATATTTTAGGAGGGACCTCATAACAATATATATAAAAAAATAGATTAATCTTTTCATTACCAATAGTTGTAACTCAAAAAAAAACAAAAAACAATTAAGTTTCAACAAATTTAAACCTCAAACTTTTAAGTAAATATAATTAAAAAACCTCAAATCTTTACTAATAATACCATCTATCCCACAACAAATGCATATAATTAGATAGACAAATCTACCAAAGGATTCAGACAAGTACATGCTCAGCAAAAATTTAACCAATGTTTTCCAACCTTGAAATAAAATAATAATAATAATAATTAATTTCAATTAATTATTATTATTAATAATTGCACAATAACAATAATAATTGCACAATTTATTTTCTTTCTACACACAAAGGACAAATTTTATGTTTTTTTGGCACCCATTATTCACTCACCACTACAATTGAAATGGTTGATTCAATAACAATATTTTCAGCAAAGCAGTTAAAAACAGGTCGCTAAAAGTTAATATTTAGCAACACAGGCCAAAAACTATCACTATAAATGGAAATAAAGTTTTAATAACATCATTTTCTTACCCCATGTTTGGCCTCAATCATTCTTCATAATCTTTTTTTTTTTTTTTTTTGGATAAAATGGGTCCAAATAACATTTTATTTTATTTTTATTTAATTTTTGAAAAGAACTATCATATTAACCATCATCCAAATAAACTCGCAACAATCCTATTTTAGCATTTTTAATAAATTTTCATTCTTTCCATAATCATTTTTCATTTTCATAATTATTGTATAATTTATATACGTGGTCATTCATAATCATTCTATTCATTTCAAATATAAATAATCTTTTTTTTTTTAGTCTCATTTCCTTCTAATTCTCATTCGTGTGGAAACTTCCCTCAAAAAGACTTTCAAGATATTACTCACCAAAAACAAAAAATCATACATACAAATAAAGCAAGGTTTTATTTTTTATTTTTATTTTTTAATGAAGCCAAGGTTATAAGATTAAATATTATGCATATATTCAGAGTGTTAGTGTTAGAACCAAAAATTCTCGATACATATTTATAGATTGATATGATATTATCTACTTTGGATATAAGTTCTCAAGAACTTCTCTTGCCTAACCAATATAAGACTTTGATGGCACTACCAACAATCTTCTCCTTAAACGTACTATTGAATCCTTCCAAACTCGACTTTTTATTCAACATTTGAAAATTCTAACATATATTGTTAAGTCGAGCATAACTCTAATGCTACTTTTTAGGAACAATAACCCTCCACATACTTCGACATTTGCATGATATTGTCATGGTTTAATGACAAGAGAAATGTATGGTTATAATTTATATACTAAAAGCTGACCCTTTTGAAAAGTTATATTGAGTAGTTAAAAATTGAGAGTTGTGCCAAAAACTTGTTTAGATGTAGTTTTTGTATAGAAGAGTCAGAGTCAAAATCTTGTTTGAATGTAGATTTAAAATGCGTAGTTATTTTTAGTAGTTAAAAAAGAAATTATTAAAATGAGTGGTTAAAAATGAGTTATTTTAATTGATTTGAAATGAATGATTAAAAATGAGTGGTTAGAAATGATTGAATAGTTATAAATGAATAAATAAAAATGAATTGTTAGAAATGAGAGTTATTTTTAAAAGTAAAAATTAGGAGGAGTTGGTAAAAACTCGTTTAGATGTAGATTTTCGAGAAAAAACTAATAAATCATAAAACTAAATCTTACCTAAATGTGTCAAACAACAACCCCTAGAAGTTCACCCAATATCTCCTACTTCCAATTTGTACTAAAAAAAAAAAAATCCACCCAATGAAAATAGTACCTCTCACTTATATATTTATGACATTCTCATTATTTAGTCCATTTAAAACTTTGGTTGCACAAGAGTAATTAGCCATAAAATAAAACTTAAAAGCAAAGGGAAGGAGTGAGTAATTTCTTTTGCAAAGAGAACCATTTCAAGATTCTGCACCTAGGTTTAAATCTCTGCCCCTCATTCTACTCTGGTAAAAAAAAGAAAAAGAGATAAAGGAATTAAAAAAAATAAAAAAAAATGTTATTCCAATTTCAATATGAACTCATTATTCTCCCCTTGTGAAGAAACTCATGTCAGAATTTTCAATATGTTCCTATCAATTATTAACCTCTTTTGAAATTAGAATTTATTTTGAAGATCTAATGTCAGAGAGGCACATATAAGAAAACCTAGGGCAACCTCTAGCAACTCAAACCATCTAACTATAACTAACCCAAACAATAAAGGTCGAATTAGATTATAATTTTTTTTGACGGTGGATCAGTGTTTAGAATGACTACAATCCAACTCAACTCGAAAATTAACAAATTAGTAAAAAATATTCATTAATAAGATAAGTACTTAGCATGTTGGTAGAAAATATACACTAATAAAATATATACCTAACATATTGGTAGAGAACATATAATAATTAGGTGGATAGTTTAGGTTCAAATCTAATATCATTCAATTTTTTATCAACACGAAAACAAATTAGTTGGATTGAATTGCTATAATACACAAGGTTATGGTTTGGTAAATTGACTAACCCAAAAAATTGATTTGGTAAAAAAAAAAAATTGATTTAGTCAAAAAAATTGATGAACCCCAATTATATACAAACCTAATGGAAATAAAGTGGTTTAGTGGTGAAGAGAGCCTCGAAGAGAACTAAGGTGATGAGTTTAATTTATGGTGGTCAACTTCTTAAACTTCATTTGATAACTATTTGTTATTTAATTTTTGGTTTTTGAAATTTAAGGTTACAACAAGTCAACAACAACCTTACCGTAGGTTTCTTCTTACTTGGATTTCTACATCTTACTTATATTTTAGAAATCAAACCAAAATTTAGAAACAAAAAATTAGCTTTCAAAACATTGTTTTTGTTTTTAAAATTTAGTTAACATCCACATACTTTCTTAAAAAAATATGGATGTATTGTAAGAAATATGGAACACATGATAGGAAATTTGAATATAAAGAAGTTTAAATTTTAAAAATCAGAAATAAAAAATTAAATTGTTATCAAACGAGATCTTAAAAATTATTTTCCTACCAATTTTTTTGACATTCAAATATTATAGAGTTAAAGTGTGTTTGTGGCAAGGGGAATGATAATGATTAAGGGGGAAATAGTAATGAGGAGGAGAATATGAAGAAGAAAGATTATGAAGCGAATGATTAATTATGTTTGGGGTGAAGGAAATGATTATAGGGAAAATGATTATTTGTGTTTGAGATAAAGATAATGATTATGAGAAAAATAAAATAATTAATATGATGTAAGTGAAAAATAGTGATGTGATGTATGAAAAGTTGTTGGAAAGAATAAAAAATAATTAAGAAAAAATGAAAAAAAAGTGATTTTTAGAAAACGTGATTATTGAAAAAATGATTACCAGTGGCTTAAACATGAGAAATCATCACCATTCTTATTCTCCTCTTTATTCTTGGTGGCCCAAACACACTTTAGCGGTATATCCTCATACTATAATAGTACATGTGTGTCCAAGTTGGAAATAAACTACTCTACAGCCACAAGTTTTGTAGGGAGAGAAAGGAATTAGACAGACAACATAAAGCTAAATAAACCACAATTGAATAAAAAAAAAAGAAGATTTTGAAGAAAATAATTTATTGGAGGAGTACATTAGTACAAAGCATCGCAGCACAAATTCAGTAATGAAATTGGCAGAGAACTTTAAAATCTCTTCTTTACGAGCAGAGCAGAGCAGTAGGCTAAGTTGCTGCCGCCATTAAAGGACCTCTTGTTTTTTTCCTTTTTACAGCACTTGATATTGTACTGTTCCATTCATTTTCCACAGCCAAAGAAAAGAAAAGAAAAAGAAAAGAAATGGGTCTGTAAAAAAGTTATCTGGGTTTTGCCTGTTCAAGTCGGTTTCACAAAAAAAGACACAAAAACTCTCAAAAGATGGGTTAGGCTGTGAAATTCGAACTGGGTTTATGATTTTGCTTGTGGGTTTTGGGTATGGAAGTGAAAGAAAATGAATGGCAGAGCAAGGAATGAGAAAAATGGGAGACAGCCACCGGAAAACAACCACAACGCCGCCGTCAAGGCTGGGGATGAGAACCACCGGCGGCGAAATCGTGGAGGTTCAAGGCGGCCACATTGTTCGATCCACCGGAAGAAAAGATCGTCACAGCAAAGTTTGCACAGCCAAAGGTCCAAGAGACCGGCGGGTTCGACTCTCGGCTCACACCGCCATCCAATTCTACGACGTCCAGGACCGGCTCGGCTACGACCGGCCGAGTAAAGCCGTGGATTGGCTCATCAATAAGGCTAAAGCTGCCATTGATGAGCTCGCCGAGCTCCCGGCGTGGAATCCGAGCACGGCGAATACAACGACACAGCTTCAAGAACAGCAGCAGCAGAGTCTAATTGGAGAAACCCCAAATCATCAGAATCATGTTTTAGAGTTTCCTATGCAAAATCATAGCACATCTAGCTTTCTTCCACCGTCGTTGGATTCAGACTCTATTGCTGATACCATCAAGTCCTTTTTCCCTATCGCCGCCGCGGCGGTTGAGACAACATCTACATCGTTTCATAACTACCAACAAGATTTGATTTCCAGGACCAGTACTAGCCAGAACCAAGATCTGCGGCTTTCTTTGCAATCTTTTCAAGACCCAATTGCTCTTCACCGGCAACAGAATGAGCATGGCCTATACTCAACCGGGTTTGATGTAACCACTGCTGGTTGGTCTGACCACAACAACCTCAACCCGGCCGAGATTAGCCGGTATCCGAGGTTAAGTTCTACTTGGAATGCTGATGGCGGAGCTGGTATTAGAACTCCAGGATATGTGTTCAGCTCGCCTCATTTGCCTACTGCATTGCCATCATTTTTCAGTGAAAATCAGTTTTTTTCTCAGAGGGGACCCCTTCAGTCCAGTAACACACCTTCAATTCGCGCTTGGATTGATCCATCACTTACAGCCACTGATCATCATCATCAATTGCCACCATCAATCCACCAATCTTCATATTCCGGTTTAGGATTCGCCTCGGGCGGGTTCTCCGGGCTTCACATTCCGGCGCGAATTCAGGGTGAGGAGGAGCATGATGGCATTTCAGATAAGCCATCCTCTGCTTCCTCTGATTCTCGCCATTGATTTGATCAAATTCCCAAGATTTCTCTTTCAACAGGTCCTATCTTCAAAACCCCAATTCTCAAATTTATATGATCCTCAACACAATTGTTCTAATCTAATTTTTTCTCTTACTACAGATGATTATGTTATTGCAGGTGTTTGTATCTTCAATTTGAAAGCCAAGGTTAGCAGCAGCACCAGCGGTCAAAGCCACCACATGGTTCTCAAGAGGGTGGAATTTTGGGTCTTTTGTTTCAATGGCCTTCACCATGGAAATAGTTAATCTGAGGCTTTTTCAGGTCTTGTTGGTCCATGGTTTATTTAACTTCTGTCAGTTGTTTATGTTATTTCATGCTGGAAAAAAAAAAAGAACTTTTAGTTCTAATCTTTGTTGAATCTTACTATGGAACTTCCTTTCTTATTTGTTTAGGTAGCAACTAGCAAGACTTTGATTATTAAGCTTATTTCAATTTTAGTTTCCCTGGGATGTTTTACTTTCCCCTTCTAAGCAGGAAACTGAACCTGTTTGTGGTATGACCCTCTGAACTCTATGCATAGCAGCAAATTCTATAGTAAAAAACTAGATTAAGTTTTAGGCATATCTTAACTTTATGCTTATCAACTTTGGTTAAACATGGTGTTCCCCAAGGGGCGGCCTAGTTGGTACTTGATAGAGACTTGTAGTCTCTGAGATATGTCTCTTAGAGGTCACGGATTCAAAATCCACAAGTGAACTTAACTGTAAAATTCCTTGTTGTCTCTTGACTCTAAGTCTTGAGACTGGCATGGGTATCCCAAATATAGAGTGGGGTGAAGTTTTAATTCCTGGTTTTATATATATATATATATATAAACTTTGGTTAAAGATGGTAAGCTGTCCGGTTGTCTTGATTCCATAAGCCAATTGCTATTTCCTGCAACTATGATGTCTACTTTAGTGAATTCCCAAGAGAAAGGTGTTTTGCCTAAAAAAATCTTCCTTAAAACCTACAGAAAGAATTATAAGAACAAATCTTTTACTTCTCTTTCATTCCTTGGATTTTGGCAAGTCATTTTCCAAGAACAGTAGATAATTGCTAGGAAGTTTTCAAGCTCAGAATTTATAGTCCAAAGTTATGCCTCCTAATCCCAAGCGTCAAATTCAGAAATTTGATCACAAATTTGGCAAAATATTTGGGCAACAATGGGTTGTAGCTTTCCTTCACGCTTCCTTGAATGATAACTTAGAATCAAAATTCTAGTATGAAAAAGAAAACACAAGAAAGCTGATTCTGATGAACCCATTAACACTAGAGATTCTGTTCTTCTCTCAACCTCAAGTTTGAGCTTATCACCAATCTTGGGAATCCTGTATTGTACCCAAATTTCTAGAATTAGATTCCTATACCTCAGTCTTGGTATTAGGGCTGGTATTTCCTTCTGAAATAATGTCTTTTATGTTTAGATAGAAAAAGAGGAACTGATTTTCTCATAATTAGAATGCTCTTTCTTCTTAGCTTTTCTCCTTTTGTCCGCGACTTGGGTCGTGGGTCGAGTCCAAATCTGTTTCTTAGGGTGGTTTTCCTCCTAGCTGGTTCCTGCTCAATGAAAGTTTGGTTGTATATGGTTATGCTTGGTTAATGAAAGATTGTTTGGGATAAAAAAGAGGAAAAGAACTGATTAGAACTCACTAAGATCCTGTGGTAGAGGAATCTGACATATTGCACCATATTCAATATGAGTGTGATAGATATTGTGGCTGGCAGACCAAGTGGGGTTGAGTTGAGTAAGTCTACTGGACAACCAAGAAAGAAGGGTATGAACACAAAAATGTCCAATTTTAGAAGAATATATGGATGCCACCTAGTTATGTTGCTTCACCATCTATATATATGGTCCCCAAACCTGTTAAATTTCAGAATCTAGCTGGAATGCTGCTCTCTCTTTCTCTCTGTTGCAGGCTCTTGGATATAAAAATTGTCTCATGTAGAGATAGTGACAATGCCCAGCTTTAGTTGGTGATTCTTTAATTCAGTATATGCAGAAAAATAACCACAGAGCTAGGGAAGTGTAAATCTTCTTTCTTGAGAATAGCAAACAAATTGAGAAAAATGCCTAGGATGGATAAAGATTGTGATGGAAGCAAAAGTATGTTTTTTCATGATAGACATACGCGGAGTTTCATCTCAAAACCAATTGGAATCCACTTTTCTTGCTTCCTTACTTTTTCTATATGGAATCCTCAATATGGCCCTTTGAGTTTACCAATCTTGAATGAGATTTCAATTTCTTTTGTATTGGACTGATATCCATTTGACTTAAATGAGTTATGATACCATATTAGATAATATGTAGTTTCATCTCAAATTCAATTGACAATAAAAGAAGCTACTCACATTTCTTATAAAGATTGTGAGGTATTCTCACTTTTCCAATATGAAATTTTCAATATATATATTTTTTGAAACCAAAAAATCTGAACTTCACTCCACTATACTCGGGGTAACCATGTTTGTCTGTAGGCCAGACACCGTCTTCAACACTCTTATTAGGAAAAGTAATAGAGATTTCACACTGCACAAAGTAGTAGAGATTCATACTACACAGCAAGAAGTGAAATCATTGTGAGAACTGCCAAATTCATGTAACTGAATTTGTTAGCTGTGGTTTGTGTTAGGTGATTATATACAGAAATGACCTTTGGCTTCTTGTAGCTTGTTTCAGCAAAGTTGGGTATATCAAAATTTCTGGCCTTTGAACTCCCCTTGCTGTTCAACGAAGAATGTCGTGTTGAGTTCGATACGTTCGACCCCAGTTGATAAGTTACATTATTGAGTTCTCTTGTTTTCTTCGTCTGCAATGAGAAATAGTTCGGATCTCCCGTGGCCGAGCAGCAATCCATCTCGCTTTCCAACTCCATCCCCAGAGAGTGGGCTAGGCCCTCCAACTGCAGATAGGGTTCACCATTAAAATGACATTACAGATATTCCTTTGAGGACATATTTTTAGTACCAATTGATATGGAGCCTCGATAGTGATTTGTTTGCTTAGTAATAAGAAGTAGATTCATTTTACTGTTGGGTGTGTTCACTCATCATTGTGCTTAATTTTCATTTTCATAATTTTGAGAAAAGATTAAAAGGGAATGGTTCATGCCAATCAAGAAGGGGCAAAGAATTAAAAACAGTTTAAGAGACCCTTTTTTTTTTAAAAAAATAAAGGATTATCAGAGAATCTGCATCCGTCTCAAAGCTCGAACTCAAGAAACAAAAATAGATTTTACAAGTTAATTTGTGGATTTCGAACTTAGAACGTTCAAGAAAACATATCTTGGAAACCTCAAATCTTTACTAATAAAGTTGCCCCTTTGAGACTAACTTCAAAGAAATTAGTACACTATTATACTTGATTGTTTAAAGGAAATAAAACCATTTCATTCCGTTACAAAGAAATCTATAAAAAGAAAACTAAAAATAAAATAGCAAATACAATGTTTCAGTTTTTTTTATTTTTTATAATTGAATGAATTGAGAACAGGTGATGTGGCATAATACAGTCAATTCTTTAATGACATAATAACTTGAGCACGCAAAAATTTTAGAGATTGAAGTCAGTTAAGAAATCTCCTCAATAAACTAACATTTAATAAGAGATAAATTAATATTTAACATAAAGTCAATCTGTGACTTAATTCAAGATAATAGTAAAGGTTTAACTTTCCTCCTTATTTTACTTGACCTTCATACTTTTAACATTTTAATATCTAACATCAAATATTTTATATATTATTATAATTTTTTTTATTAATACGATGTAGACTTTTGTTTTAGCATATCTCAAGTCTAGCATTAAAGGCTAAATTATAGAAAATACCCCTAAACTATGGGGTTTGTATCAAAAATGCCCCCAAACTTTGAAAAGTTTCAAAAT